>JAJLWU010000078.1:0-31215 GCA_030570855.1 Tardiomyces digboiensis | reverse complement strand
CCGCTTGATGACGATTGCAATCGAGTCAACGATGAGTCGGTCAACTTTCAAGTGACAATAGAGGATGTGGATTTAGATAATTTAACGCTCGCATTGTCGGTGACTCGCTCACCGCCATACTTCTACCGCATGGTCGACCAAGAGCCCGAGAAATGGGAGTGTGTGTTGGTGGACCATCGCAGAAACACTCTGCGGGTGACTTCTTTGCATAGTGATCTTCTAGGCTGGCGGCGACTGAAGCCATTTAGGGATATGAAGACTGGCGACTATTACACCAATGTACACAATGTGTCGTTTCTGCAACGGCTGCAAGCAAAATATGTTTTCATGCGATGGTTTCATGCGCCATCGGGCGCCCATTGCCTTGCAGTGCTTCACCGTCTGTCGGGTACCATTGAGGGGGTCTCATACGAGCTCTCACAGAACCGTGATAAAGATCAACCCCGGTACCGGTTGTCACTTTCACCATCATCGCCGTTGTATGCGGTCCCCAAGCTTGCATGGGCATGACTCGCTCCCATAATACATGTCTAGCGCGTCGAGACTACAACGACGCGCCTGTGTTGGTGTTTAATTCCAGCTACAAGCTCGTGACTGCCAGCTTCGTGCATACGGAGTTCTATGCATGCACATACGGCTGGTTCTGTTTGCATTGCCGTTGAAGAACATTCCCCCTCCCCATTTCTTGATAATAACCAAATAAATAATGACTACGAATCCAATTGTCTTTCTGGACGTAAGTTTCGGGTGCACTTGAGACACATATTCGATAACACTAACGATAGGTTGCATTGGGGAGTAAGCGTTTGGATGACGCCAAAAAGTGAAGATGTCGAATTCTGACCCCAGACGATGCATCTCAATCTTTAGGAAGAGTGAAAATTGAGCTTTTTGCAGACAAATTGCCAAAAACTGCCGAAAATTTTAGACAGTTTTGTACTGGAGAGTATAGAGAAGACCGCGTTCCGCAAGGATACAAGGGCAGTGCGTTTCATCGAGTTATAAGAGGGTTCATGGTCAGTAATAGCAGTGTTGTGTGAGAGAAGATGGACGAGCACTAATTAAAGATTCAGGGAGGAGACTTTGTCAAGGGCAACGGAACCGGGAGTCAGACGGTGTATGGATCAACGACGTTTCCAGACGAGGGGTTTCCATTCAAGCGTATGTGTGAGGTGGAAACGTTTACAGATCACTCTCCCAGCTAACACCAGATCAAAAGTATAGTGTATCGATGGCGAATAGTGGCCCCAACACCAACGGCTGCCAATTCTTTATTTGCTGCGAAACCCTTCCACACCTCGATGGGAAGCACGTTGTTTTTGGCAAGGTAATTGAGGGCCAAGACATTGTCGATAGAATCGAGCGTGTTCCTGTTGGTACAAATGACAGGCCGACATTGCCCGTGACCGTTGTTAATTGTGGGGAAATGTAACAGCTCTACGGTGACGGTATAGAACCTTCCTGATCGCTCATTATCACTCAATTCTCCACCACTTGCTCAAGCTTCTGAGCGAGACCTACATTACACCGAGACGAGTCCAATTTTCCGTAGGCTCTGTACTCCGGGTAGCGTCGGCATATGATGCAGGAATGAGTTGACGTTTCCAAGGCACACTACGGATACGAACTAGTTACATAAAAATATGAAATATTCTAGTGTGTTTGCTAAGACCCATTACGTGTGACGCTTGCTAGATAAAAGGAGTTGAGCATACCGAGGATCCGCGACCGTTATGTTTCGTGGGTTAGGTCAGGCTTGTGCCTCGGTTCATCCGTGTGGTGAGCTTGTGCCGACTTGGGGAGCATAAATACTGAACGATTCCGAGCCCTTGGAAGTAGACTCTGAACTGCGGTGTTAGGTATGTATGCACAATGACTTACAACTGACCCTTTTTGTGGCGAAAATCAACAGGGGTTATGGATATTTCTTACCGGGGGTCGGAACGACTGGACAGGATCAACAGCCCCCACTCGCTCTCGAGGACCTTTCACAATTGGTGACTTTGTCTTCGCAAGTAGCTTTTCAGGGATTGATTCCGGGGCACTAGCATATGAAGCTGAGAGTGTGTCTTGATCAAATCGGGCGGGTCCGTTCTCTACGCTCCAGGCTGACAGAGTGGATCGGTCGTGGCTGGGCCCAACTAATTTACTGGCCCCTGTCCTTTCATTTGTTTATCTGTATGGAATTGCAGATTGCCTGAGATGGCTGTCATTGGATCGCTTAAATTTTTAACTGTTGTTGCTTTCACCCATCGTGGTTTAGCCCAATCGACAATTGTCTGATTACGAAAGCGGCGTGGTGTTTGCAACTGATTTGTGGAGTCCGCGTACTCTCTGTGTACGTGTTGGTGTCGGAATATGATTATACCGACTTTCGGATTCCACGTGGAGACAGCACCATCTGGCGCCCCGCCCCGTTATCAGAGAGCTTTGTTGTCTCGGTTAGTTATCGATATGGAAGTAACAGACGCACCCTCCCCCAACATTTCCCGCGCTTTATTCAGCCCTCCACTGTCCGAACGCTTCCGACCAAATCTGGCATCGCCGTGATTCGGCCGGGAGTCCTGTTGTCGTCCTAACCCACCATTTTCTTCAGTTTATGGACATTACTAGAGCCCGGGTTGATAAGAACCCGGTTGTCAGCAAAAGGATTGGCGGTGTGGTGGAATGGGCGTACACTAGACGCCATCGGGATTCGCCGATACGGCCCCGGGCAAATGCCCTCAATAAACCCAATATATCAGGGCAAGGTACGGGCGATAGCCGTCTCCATACCCCACAATGGCCGATCTTTGGGCAACGTATAAAGGCCAAAAGAGTCTCGGACTAACGGCAGAGCGTTCTCATGCTTTTTAGACGTAACTTGCGCACAATGGGGGTTTTTGCTACACAGAGTGCCCGAGCTGTGCGAATGAACGCCACCAAATCAAATGCTTTGGATGGCTTCAAGGAGGATTGGTCGCAGGGGGCCACCTACCGATACCAGGATTCGTTGCCTCACCTGCCTGTACCGACGCTGGAGGAGACTGCTGCTCGATACTTGCGGAGTGTAAAGGCAGTTGCATCACCCGAACAATATGCCACCACTGAAAAGGCCGTCAAGGAGTTTATCAGACCAGGCGGCGATGGCGAGCGGCTCCAAAAGCGCCTGATTTCACGAGCCAATGACCCAAAGATTAAAAACTGGCTCTACGACTGGTGGAATGAGGCCGCATATATGGCTTATCGTGACCCGGTGGTGCCGTATGTTTCGTACTTTTACTCGTACAAGGACGACCGCCTTCGCAAGAACCCGGCTACGCGTGCCGCTGCTATTGTTACTGCTGCCCTGGACTTCAAGACGCAGCTCGACGCTAAAACGCTTGAACCCGAGTATATGCGCAAGATGCCGATTGACATGGAGTTGTACCGCTTTATGTTCCACTGCTCGCGTATTCCCAAGCCGAACGTTGACGACGCCATTATATACCCTGTTGATGGCAATGAGTACATCATTGTCATTCGCAAGAACCGCTTCTTCAAGGTTCCTTACAAGACCAACGGTCGTCAGCTCTCGACCTCGGAGCTTGAGCTCCAGTTTCTACAGATCTATGACCTTACTGCAAATGCTCCGGCCGGCCCCGCCATTGGCGCTTTGACCTCGGAGAACCGTGACAAATGGGTCCAATTCCGTGAGGACCTCCTTGCTGCTGGAAACAGGGCTGCTCTAGAGACCATTGAAAAGTCTGCCTTTGTTGTGTGTCTCGACGAAGGAAATCCGATTACCAACGAGGAGCGGGCCCATCAGTACTGGCATGGCGATGGCCAGAACCGCTTCTACGACAAGCCGCTGCAGTTTATTGTCTGCGATTCGGGCGCAGCCGGTTTTATGGGTGAGCACTCGATGATGGACGGTACCCAGACTCATCGCATAAATGACTACGTCTGCGACGTTATTGTTAACAATAAGGTGAAGTTTGGCACCGAGAAAGAGTATAAAGGCGCTCCTGAGGAGGTCAAGTTTTCACTTAACTCCAACGTTGAGAGTGACATCTCCACTGCCGTCAACGACTTTGCCAATGAGATCAACAAGCATGAGTTATCCGTCTTTGCGTTCCATGGGTATGGCAAGAACTTGATCAAGAAGTTCAAGTGCTCCCCCGACGCATATGTTCAGATGCTTCTTCAGCTAGCTTATTACAAAGCCAACGGCGTCAACCGTCCTACATATGAGTCAGCTGCCACCCGCGCTTTTGCTCAGGGTCGTACCGAGACTTGCCGTTCAGTCTCACTTGAGAGCGTCGACTTTTGCAAGACCATGGAGAATCCCAATGCCACAAATGCTGAAAAAGTTACTGCCGGTCGCAAGGCTCTCGACGCTCACGTCAAATACATTAGTGATGCATCAAATGGCAAGGGCGTTGATCGCCACTTGTTTGGTCTCAAGAAGCTTCTCAACCCTGGTGAGCCTGTTCCTGCTCTCTTCCAGGACCCCATGTATAGCTACTCATGCTCGTGGTATCTCTCGACCTCTCAGCTTTCGTCAGAGTTCTTCAATGGCTATGGATGGTCCCAGGTTATTGACGATGGTTTTGGTCTCGCGTACATGATCAACTCCAACTCGATTCAGGTTAACATTGTCTCGAAGAAGCTTGGCAGCGAGCGCATGAAGCACTACCTCACCGAGGCTGCCCTTGACATGGCCGCAGTCTTCCAGGAGGATGTCGCTGCCAAGGCTAAGCTGTAAGTGAACCGCCTAGCTGTTACCGCATATGTAACAACAATTAAATTTGAAAGCTTTGATCAAGTTTTGCGTAGCCGGTCTTTTTGGAAATAGTGTTTTTAACTAAAAATAATATTCCTGATGGTGCACATCTAGTTCCAAAGTGGTATCGCGATTGCAACGCGCTGAGCGCGCGTGAGTAGTGCACTAAACGCAACCTCAGGGAAACAACAGAAAGAAAACGGAAATGAGCTTCCAAACAGGGGTGAATCGACGAATATCAATGGCACCACCCAAAGGATTTCGGGACCTGGAGGAGATTGAAATGGAGATCACCATGACACTACAGCAAATAGACCGGAACTTCGCACACGCAAATAAAGTCATATCCGAGACAATACTACCACACGTTAAAAAGTACGGAGATGAATCAGGAAGGCTGTGGCAATCGTCCAAGTTTTGGAAAGAGTTTATGGAATCGTCGGCTGAGATACAACTGACTGCGTATGAAGAGGACGCTGCTATGCTGGAAGATGACAACTACAACTACGACACACTGATGAAACAAAACAGTGGACTGCCGACTGATCAAGCGATGACCAGCGAAAATAAATTGACCCGTCAAATGCATGAACTATCCACTCCCGTATACATTCCACAATCAACTCCTAACCAAACGTCAAAGTTGCCGAGGCTGGCGAATCCATTTCAGTCACCGCCCAAGCTCGCTCCACAATTTACGTCACAGCCACGCAGTGACTTGCATAGCCCCTTTCACCAACAGCCGGTGGCTCATGGAAGTGTGTTGCGGCATCAAGTTGTTGATCGCAACTGGATGATTCAAGCCACGCCGAAACCACTCTCGCCCGTGAAGAAGCAGCACCAGCATCATGACGTCGCTGATCAACTTACTACGCAAGCTCCTGTACTGGCTGATGATGCTGGAATCGGTGGCGGACACTCTCGTGTGACCAACTTGAAAAAGCGACAAACTATGGTTCTTGACGAGCTTGCGATGCGCTCGCCAGAGGTGTCCCTTCCTGAGTTACAGACCACAAAGCTTTTGCGGGAGCCTCTTGAGACACCCCCGCGTGGTCCAAGACGTGCTCTTTATGAGAATTTCGAGTCCGAGGTCGACATTAGCATGGACGGAATGACACCGCCTGGAGTTCGCTTCGGACCTAGCCATTCAGGCGTGATTCGCACTCCTGCTCAACGTGCTGCGAGAACAATAGTGTCAGACCTGTTACGCTCAGCTGGGGGAAGCTTTGATGATAGCTCTTTTATGGATCACGATGACGACCATGACGACGACGATGACGACGATGACGACGAAGACGACGAAGACGATGACTCGTTTGCACGCCCGTAATTCTAACTTGTTAAACGAACCCACTGAATGTTTATTGGGCGGTGGCATTATGACAGAATGAGAATGAATCACTTAATACTATCTTCATTATTACATGTTTAATTTGTGATATTTTGACTCATGCAGCGAGTTAAACGATCGTATGCGTATATGCTATGATAATCACCAAAAGAACCTCCCGGAGCGCCTGTCTTCCCGGCGCTTTTCCATCCAAGCTTTTTTGCACTCCCTATACGCACTGAAGTACTCCATGCACTTGGATCGATCATAATCATTCCTTTGGAGGCATTTTAGACTCATCTCCGAGGCAATGGCGCAAGGGTCGTAAAACTCTGTTGGCTCCTTAAGCTTGAAAGCTTCGGCGTGGGCGTCATCCTTGGGATCATCTGGGTAGAACTTGAGCTTTCCTCCACTCGTGAAGTCGACTTTTTCTTTGTCCGTCTCAACAGGCATTCTTTCTTTCTGCGAGCGTTCAACTTCAACGATGCGTAACTGCCGTGTCGCGAAGTTAAGATATTAAGCGCCCAATATAAATCCAATTTCAGAAATATTTCGGATGGACGCAAGCTGAAGAGAGCAAATCACGCTGGCACGATAAAACATACTTTAAGATGGAAGGGAGTAAGCTATGTTGAGGCGACAATCTTTGACTTCTACTGGGACAAGTCTCTTTCAGTTGTACCCAGGTTCGCCGAATTTGATCGTCATCATCAAAAAGGCAAACATACTGACAAATAGAGTGCAGTCGGTGTGCGGAGCAGCTCGCGGAATTTACCAGCCGGTCAGACAAGTTCTGTAGAGAATGCTACATAAAGTTTATTAGGACAAAGCAACGGAAGCAGGTAGAGGAGTTCAAGGTAAACTATGACAAAGATGCCAAGATCCCGCACATATTACTGATGTTATCTTTTGGACCAGCTTCGATGGCACTACTTGATCTTATGGTGGACTCTCTGAGGAAGCAAAAGGAGGTTCACATGGGCAGAGTGGGATATGTTCTTCATGCAGTCTTTATTGACGACCGAGCACTAGGTGGATACGACAGCGACATTGAAAAACTTGCATCTAATGTTTTAAAACGGTTCCCCGAGTGCGATCTCGCAGTTTTGCCGATCGAGGAATTTATAAACAATAGGTCGGATGTGGATTGGATAGATCTGGCTGGAAAGGCGGTCGCAGGTATTCTTGCGGAATCTAAGAAGGACGTCATTGGGATACTCCGAAGCATAAAATCTCGAAGTTCATATCAAGATATTGTACATCTGATCATACGCCGTATTGGAACTATGCTGGCTCGAGCAAAAGACTGGCAGACAGTAATCTACGGAGACAGCATGACCCGGCTTGCAGAGTCTATTATCTCATTAACAGCTAAAGGTCGCGGTCAGTCAATTCCATTGGAAATATTCCCTGATACGGCGAAGCCTTCTATCAAGTACCCAATGTGTGAAATACTCAGCTCAGAAATCAAGGACTACGTGAAGATCTGTGGTTTGGAGACTCTCACAGCGTCATTGCGAGAACCGGTGCCGTCAACAACTCGTCTACAGAGCGTTGACGAACTGGTTCGTCAGTACTTTGTTAATGTGGAAAAGGGATTTCCAACTATTGTTTCTACAGTAGTACGAGCTGCTGCCAAGCTAGCAACCCCCGAAGGTGTCGGTGACCTTAAGTGTAAGCTTTGCGGGGCACACTGCCAGGGCGACAATAACAAATGGCTTTCTGACATTTCTGTGAATTACCGCCCAGGGTCCGAATCTACAGAATCTGCAGCGCCTGCGGCCATAGCTGACCCGCCATTGTGCTATGGATGCATTGTCATGTGCCGCGATGTCGCAATGCCGTCGGTGCCTTGGCCACGATACCTCAAAGAGGATGTCCTCGACGAATACATTCTAGATGGGGAGCGTGAATGAATGCATTAATGAGACCAACTACGCGTAAAAAAGCATAAACCAAAATGACACATAATAATTGATGGTTTACTTGCGCACACCATAGGACTTTGTGGCGTAGTGGCCGTCGGTAACAATGATATCCTCAGGGCGGTAATCAAATTTGCCAGAGAAGTACGACTCCAAGATATTGAGCGTGCCTTGAGCGTAACGCTGCTGGGCGTCAAGACTAGTACCAGACATGTGAGGCGTCATGGCGTTACCCCAGCCGTAGGGGGTGGTCATAGTGCGCCACGGGTGGTCCTTGGGGGCCGGCTGCGGGAACCACACATCTCCTCCGTAACCACGAAGGTGGCCAGACTTGAGGGCATCGGCAACGTCCTCAGCGACGCAGATTGCACCACGGGCAGTGTTAACTAGCCAAGAGCCCTTCTTCATTTTGGAGATGAGATCCTTATTGAACAAGCCACGAGTCGACTCGTGCAGAGGGGCGTTGATAGTCACGATATCAGCCTGGGCAACCATTTCCTCGAGGCTCTCGACACGGCGACAACCAATCTGCTGCTCAGTTGCAGCGTCCAGCGCCTGGTAGTCGTAGTAAAGCATTTCCTTGGGACCGAATGGCTTGACGCGCTCGAGAACCCGACGGCCGATTCGACCAATGCCGACGGTAGCAACCACCTTGCCTTCGAGATCGTACGAGTCCTTGGCCACGCCGGCGACATCCCATCCTCCACTACGAACCTGATCATGAGCTGGAACAAAGTTGCGGACCAGCACAAGCATTGTCATGAGAACATGCTCGGCGACCGACTGAACATTGGATCCAGTGACCTCACACACGGTGATCTTCTTGTCATTGGCAGCGTTGAGGTCGACATGGTCGGAGCCGACACCAGCAGTAACGCATAGCTTTAGGTTCTTGGCCTTATCTAGACGCTCCTTAGTGAGGTATCCAGGGTGAAATGGTGTAGTGATGACAACTTCAGCGTCGACAATATGCTTGTCAAGATCCGAGTTTGGTCCTTCCTTATCTGAAGTCGTGATCAGCTCAAAGCCTCGTTTCTCGGCCCACGAGCGCAATCCGAGTTCATTCTCCACGGATCCCAAAAGCTTAGGCTCATCGCGAGCGTGTTGGCCGGCTTGGTACAGCACAGCTAGAATCTTGCGCTTCCCGGCGGACCCCGCAGCGGTGGAGAGGTTTCGAACGGCGGCTTTAGCTCCCATCATTGTTTCTCGTGTATGATAGTTTGGTTTCCTTTCTACACAAAAATTGCAAACTGCTTGTTGTGTGCAATTGATCGATTTGATGGCAACTGCGGTCCTTTAAATAGTCATGCCCCTTGTAGCAAAGTTGGTCAAACTGTACCCCACAGTTAAGGTGTTGAGCCGCCCGATGCCGCACGTCGCGGAACGAGGCACGGCTGTCTCGCTCCTGGCCCACTCAAAGACTCAGTTCCTTTGGAAATTTTGCCAATTAAAAGCTGTCGGGTTAATCTTAAGCTGGTATAGAGTAGCAAGATTTTTATTTAGTGCTATGTCTATAGCATCATTTAATTGGGGATGACGGGTCCGTGGCACTGGGCTAGGTCTTTAATGTGCGGCGCACTGTACCTAGCTTCGTCGACCTGGGTCCCGAATCGTCTTCCGCACCTCCGGTATGAGCGCCGCTAACTGCGGTAGCAGATTTACCGAAGCTAATCCGAGGACTCCGAGCTGCACAACTGATAGTACGGCTGTCAAAGGGCCACGTAGTGTATTGAGCGCACAAATTGAAGTGCTGAGCCATGACCGTTGAGGACCGTGAGAACTCCAACAACCAACAACGCATCGTTGGACTTTTTGGTTAGCTCAAGATGATCTTGTTTTCTTTGCACTAACACAAGTACCTGCCACAGCTGTCACCCTTGGATTTGCGGGAGTATGCGCCATTACCATAATGCACGTCCAGCCGCCCAGTTGTTCGGACTGCTATCCGTGCTCTACACTCACTCTGGACCACCAACAATTCGTAATTTCATCATGCACGCACACTATGACATTCTTCATTAGTTTGGATAAAGATACATGAAATAAAAACTCAACAAAAAAGAAATGCTAAAAAAGGGACTCGACATTTTCAATGAGAAGTTGGGTTCCGTCGTTTCTAGGTTGCATATCAATAATCTCCCTGTCGCCAGTCTCGTCCCTTGCCAGAGTGGGAGCAAATACCACTGCCATGTTTCGTGCTGTCATTAAGTTGGCGTCTGAATGCTTGGTAACGAGAGCAAGATGCCGTGTGACGACCTCCAACGTGTCTTGATGAGCCTGGGGCAGTGATTTTATAATAGCACGCATCTTTTCTGTGTCCTTTGCGGCTCCAGCTTTAATAAAATCGTCGTAAACATCATAGCTAATCAGTGGGATTGGCAGATACCGCAGATACTGCTTCAGGGCACTCGTAACGCCAGCGATATCACCAGACAGTGCCTCATCATACGATGAGTCGGCAGACTTTTCAAATGCATCAATAATGCTCTGAATCTGAGACTTGCCACCAGACTTGCGGTAGAGTCCTTCGTAGTTCAAGCCCCGGGACTCAACCTCCAGAATACAGCGCGATACAATTGTGGGCACCTTGACGCCCTCCTGAGCACACTGCTGTACAATCGGCGTGCCCATTAGACCACCCGAGCTTGTGCCACCTGCAGGCATCTTGTGCGGAGACGGCGCAGATGCCGGGATCGGCGATCCATTTATCTCATGTTGCCTCGAGTTGGTAAACCACCCGTTTCGCGAGCTCTTAGACTGCTTCAGTCCAGCCTGTATTTCTTTTGGTACTCCACCACTCAAATCCACAAACTCACCAGTGCCTACCTCCTCTGCAGCAAACACTCTGGTGAGACCCTTTGCAACTGCCGCGCCCGGGCGTTTCCAGAACCGCCGACCATGCTGGCGACCTTTATTGGAGTCTTGATCAAGAACTGTCACCATCGGTTCTTCACCGGCACTGTATGAGGCACCTCCCGAGCCAGCACCAGCACTGCCAGTACTGTGAGCACTAGAACTCTTCTCCATCGAGTGCGCAGTGGGAGGAGACAGCGGCTCTTCGCCGGGCAAAGGAGGCACCATAGCCGTTTGTGAAGCCAAAGCAAGCGCACTCGCCATTGCCGAAGAAGGCAATCCGAGACCGTAATAACCAGCTTCCTTTCGCTTAGCGTCCTTGCGAGATAGCGCAGCACCATCAGAATGGCCCGCACCACTGCTGTTTGAAATCGCGTACGGACCAAACTTATCAATGATTTGCTGTGTCAGAGCGTTGTTCATATCAGCCAGCTGAGAGTTTTTAATATTTAGTAGGCTACTCTCCTCGACGGCCTTATCGCGACTTCGCGCAAGTTTGTCGTTTTCGACCTTGAGTAAATCACGCTGAACCAGGAGTTCTTGAATTTCCTGCATAAGCGCTTCCTTTACGCTAGACAGTTCTTCGCATAATTCATCCACCAGCTTGGATGATTCTACTCGGCCATCCTTAACTGCATCTTCCAAAACCTTTAGCTCTTCCTTTGCAACTACACGCTGAGCCTCGAGGCCTGCAATTGTCTTTCGCTTCTCTTCAATGTTCAACTCCAGCTTGGTAGTCTCTGGATGTGACGAGCGTTCTTCTTCTTTGTCGGCTAGTGCTCGCTCGAGTTCGGCTATGCGCTTTTTAGACTTGACAAGCTCTCTCATAATAGAGTCAACAGTTGATTGGTCGCCAACTTGAGCCACTCCTCCAGGAGCGACAGCAGGGGAATCCACGACCGCGCCATCTAATGACAACCCGCCTACAATTTTAGCAAGAGCATGGCGAGGAGATACAGGCACCATCGTGGTCTTTGAGCTATGATCACTCATACTGCGGCGGTGACCAGTGCTTCGCAACTCACTGCTCGGGTTTCGAAAATGGAGCGGAGATGACGCCTTCATAGCTGAGACTGGCGCCGTGGGAGATCGCAACTTGCCACCAAAGCTATTACTCAGATCTCTAGAAAGACGCCGGCGGTTACGCTTTGGACTGCTGATTTTTGACGAGGGCGAGTGTCGTATAGGGCGGCCAGACCTAGGTGAATAAACACCACCCGTAGCAGTCGTTGTAGACTTTGGTGTGCCTGGTTCCGCATTCGAAAACGCAGACGCTTCTGAATAGATTGGCGCTGCTTCTTCCAATTTCTGGCCGCTGCTCAACCTCGAGGACCTATTGGGGAGTGGAGAAGTTGAACGAAGAGCAGATCGTTCGGGGATAAGCGCCGTCAAATCTCTCGGCGAACCCGTCTCTTCTGGAGGCAGCAGGCGAGACGTCTCATGCTCGCCATCGGCAAGCGGAGTCCCGGGAACTGGTCTTCGTTGGAGTCGAGGGCTCAAATTTACCAGACCACTATTATCTCCCGTCAAGGACGACAATGAAATGGCCTTTCTTGGTTGGCGATTGACCGAAAGACCATTCGGCGTCAGCGAAGATCCGATCACGTCAGGTAATGAGTCGTCGGCCGTAAGATAAATAGCGTTGCGAGTTCCTTGTTGAATTACCGCAGGGGTTGTAACGGGGGTAGTTCGGCCAGTATTAAATCGAGGTGAAAGTGGCGTAGTTGGACGATCGTCCACAGCAGGCAGCGGTGCATTTGTAGGGATGATGAGATCAGATGCTGGGTCATTGTCGTCCATCTTAATAATGATATTTGCCGATGAGTCCGAGTCGTCTGCATTATCTGCCAAAGACCGAGCCGATGCCCGGCTACGAATTGATCCGCTCCTCTGTAGCAGAGACCGTCGATACGCAAATAGCTTGTCTTTCTCATCCAGAGAGGGAGACATGCGCAAAGCATCCTTGGGGCTCGCTGGTTGGTCAAAGTCAATCTTGGGCGTTAAACTGTGAGATCCACCAAGAGAAAGAGTCGAATCACTATCTTGATGGGGCAACTCTTGAGTTGAAAGCGCCTCGGGTTTGCCAGACATAAACGCATCACTGTCGCTATCAAGATCGAGATGTAGTCGGATCGGCAAAAATGCCGAGTCATCACGTTTATCACCCACTGAACTTGGGTCGTCTTGCTCTGGCTCAAGGGTTATTGGGATGTCTCCCTCAATAGTTTCCCTTGGAGACTCTGAAGCAGCGGTCATGGGGTGTTGATTGGCATTGCTCAAAGTCGATGTCGCGCTGTATCTAGAAGATCGGTTGGACAATGGCCGTGCCTCGCCGCTACCACTTGCTCCTGTAACTTCGTGAACAGATGCTATAGACCGGGTTCTGGTACCTTCTGGACGAACGGGCCTCCTAAGTATTGGATTATGAGGGCTCAAGCTGTTTAAATCCGAGTCCTCGTTTTCTACCGGTACGGCTGGCAGCGACTTGTCTTTGTAATAGTTGAGCGACGACGATGAAGATTCTCTTGACCCAAGGGCTGGCTTCTTTGGAGCCACCGTGCTGCTGCTGCTGCTCCTCTTTCCGGCCACGGCCGCCGCCCTTGCAGCGGCATTTCTTTTCTTCCTTAACATCATGGCATCGTGGCAATTCATGCAGAATATTCCTTGGGAGGTGCGAGCGTATTTCCGATCCTCAATCTGATTCTTACAGTTTCGACACACAAAGCACTCCTTGCAAAACGCAAGGTCGCCGGCCAAAATCGCCATGTTTTCGATTTTCTTTTGACAAAAATGGCACTTGTAGGAACAATTGTTACAGACCAATGCTCCATTTCCTAGTACTTGAAGGTTTGTATTGCTATCGAGCATGCGGTCACATATGGAGCACCTGAAACCTGATATTAGTTTGAATTCAACCGAGAAAGAGGGGCGCACAACGCTTTACAATTGTAGCGCGGTTGGATCCTTTTCCTGCACTCGCCACCAGATGTTACTTACATTCAATATGCCATCGTGCGCCTCCTGCCTGTTAGTCCCCTGTCCAAAAACAGTGGTTATCGTTACAGTTTCATGCCAGAACCAAAAACTTACCTAGCTCGTATGCGCGTGCCCGCCCAACGTCTAGAACCTGGGGTTAGATACTTTGGCCATGCAACCAGACTCGAAAACTTGAGAATTACACATTCTGAAAACATACCAAACCACACTTTTTGCAGTGACTGGCGATATCATACCCCTGCTGAGGACTGCCAGCCGGTGGCAACGACAAGCCCGAAGATAAGGAGGATGATGCCACCGACGACGACGCTGCCGACATTGAATGCTAGACAGTCTCCCAAAGACAAAGATTGTGCCCGTCCTGTCGGTGCACCCGAGCCTTGACAAAATTTCCAGTCTGAGGAATGTCGAGTGTTCCTTGTCTAAATGAGAGAGTTCCAAATGCTGATGCAGTGTTTCACACCTCCACTACAAGATCTCCAACAGTGTCGGAGTGTAAAAGTTGTTCGAGCTCAACGTAGGCGTCAGCACCGGCTGCCCACGCACACCTGAAACCACAATATTTCAGCGTCGTAGTGCCAAAACGACCTGCCAGGATGATCAAGATGGTATATATAATGCTTTGAAGGCGTTTTGTGTGTTGCGCGGAAACCAAATAATGCCCGTGGCACACTCGGGGGGCGTTTTGTCGCTTTTGGGTTACGATTTCTCCTCCCAACTGTTAGCCTGACCGCGCGTCTGCGCGTGCACCGCACGCAACGCTAGCGCAGCCGGTCTGGCCGCACGCGGTATGCGTGTGTAACGGGCCGGGTAAGAACAAGTATCAGAAGCTAAAACGTCGGCGATTATTTTGCTTGTAGAATAGGCGCGTAATCTGTAATACAAACGGGATGGACTCAAATGTAATGTGTGTATGACCTATCATGTTGCAATATATGGTGCAGGCAAATCGGGCCATTGGCTTGCGTCTTCGTTTAGGAAAGGTCTCCGCTATGGATGCTTCCAAAATGCAATCTGCAATCTAGCGAGATGCTGGCGGCGCCTCCGGTATCCGGCTCCAAACTGATTCGAGCCGCCCGCATTAGCATTTATTACTTAGATGACGGGCATGTCACATTTTAATTGGCTAGAATACTTTATTGATTTCTCACTGCACTTTACTGTTGTTGCAGCTAACGCTAGATCCTTGTCTTTATGACCGCTGATCGGCGCGCGTTAGAAACGACTCGCAGGCGATTAGTGGCTGCTTGCAGTTATAAGTTTCAAGCTTCAAAATGTGACAAGGGGCCATTTATACGTACATCGCTATGGTACGCATTGTAGTTGAAAACAAAAAAAAACTCAAGCATCGCCTTGTTCGTCCCAGATCCGGGATTTTCTACCTGATACTCGTTGTCGTCTGATGTTGCAAACCCCGCAACCATTGACCAGGACATTGTCAGCAAGATTCCCCGCCATCGTGACTGCCAAGCGTGTCGATGGCCGGCCTTTGATGCAGCTACCGATATGGATCATCGCGAAACCGCCGTAGCCCTTGAAGACAGGGGCTGTGCGGCGGCATCGTAGGCTATAGGAACATGAAACTCGTATCGAAGGCAGCGTCAAATCATCAGTAAATGTGGGCGGGTGAGTGCGTTATTTATCATGCACGAAGTAAGTGCTCGCAGGTTGCAAACGTTATCTGTTCGTACCAATCAACAAACGCCTTATCAGCCTCTCCTCATTTGTCTTTCTGTCTATTGCTGTTCTCGTTGTGCTTGAAAGGTGAATATTCTCTTTTCTTGTCTCTTTTATAGGTGACGTTGTCGATTAATAATCCCGCTTGTTCACATCCTGTGTATTTGTATATGATCAAGTTAATCGTTGCATACTACGGGCCACCCAACCAATGCCAGCCATAAGTCTATCATCAGCTGTAAAATATATCCTATAGATCAATTGGTAACATATGTCGCCTGGTACGGAACTGGGCCGCTGGGGTAGTTGTGCGCAGTGGTGTGGTTCCAGTTCCAGAAAAAGTCGAGGTACTGGGGCAAGCTCTGACTAATGTTGCATGCCTTGACGTAGTCAAAGTTGGCAAGATTGGCAGACAGGAACTTATCGTAGCTGTCGAGGGAGCACGAGTAGCCAGGACCATCAATGCAGCCATCTATCGGCAAAACTGCCTCGTTCAACACCAGTCGCACATAGGTCTGATTGCCCGAAACATTGGCTGACCCGTAGGTGGCAGTAGCATTGACCACAGGCATGCCATTGTCAGTTTGATTTGCCGAAATATAAGGAGCCGAAACCTCTGCTGAGCACGACAACCTCTCAATCGTAAGATGGCCCGCCATAGGAACAATGTCACTAATCTTATAGGTTTTCATGTAGTTGAAGTTGACCTTATCCAAGCTAGGCTCAGACGGCATGAGAATGCCCATGGCAGAAAGGGCCGCTGTCACATAGGCATCGTGGCTAAAAGTCCAGAACATAGTTCCTGCTACCTCGGGACCCTGCTTGAGTACTGTCAGGGACGCGTTGGCGAAGACCGAACCTATTTGCTGGCCATAGGTGGGCGAGCCAGGGCCATAGTAGCAGTAGTAGAGCAGGCTGAATGCGTAGTCAAAGGCCAAAAACTCATCGTCGGTAAACACCTCGGCCCACTGCGAGTTTCCTCGGTAGGCGATCTCATAGGCAGCCAATTGAAGAAGATAATACACATCAACGGCAGTGGCGTTCAGAGCAGGGTTTTCAATATTGAGACGGTTGGCGGCAACCTGAAACTCAGGCATCAGGAACGGCGAAAGCAGAGCATTGAGTGACGTCTTGTTTGCAACATTGCAAGTCGTCAAAACTTCCGCATTGCAGACAGGTGCGACACTGTTGGCTCCAGATACTGCCGTCTCGGGGATTACCTGAACAGCGGCCAGAGTCGAGTAATTGTATCCGAGAAACCCTTCGCCAAACTTGCGACCGGTCTGAAGCACTCGCTCGTACCCTCCAGCGAAGATGGGAACCACAGATTCACCATCCCACAAGTGACCGTAACGGATAGCATAGTCGGCTCCACGCTGGTAGGCATCTGCAAGGCCGTTGTACGGCCCAGCCGCGTACTCCAGCTGAAGGTAGCTTTCAATCAGGAAATTTTGCCAGTGATTAGCAAATTCCAAGCTACCATTTAGCTTGGGACCTCCGAGGAATTTGTTAATAGTCTCCTGAATAAGGGGACCGGTGACATTGTCTGGGTATCGTGTGCCGTGTCGGTGCAGCATAAGCACCTGGTCGACACTGCACCCCTCTGGAGGATCCCGATCTATTCCAAACGATTGACGATTTGAGTATGGCCCCAAACTCGCTGTATACTTGAGTTTGTTATATCCGTCGAGAAACTTCTGATCGTATTCAGGGAAGCCATAGGGCTTTCGGGAACCCTCCACGGACGACACACACCCGCACACAATCGCTGCAACGCTCAGGAAAAGTCCCTTCATTGTTCGATCGTGTTACTTGCTCGGCCAGAAAGCATGCCTACTTATAGTGCATGGCCGACATAAAATGTCGTTTGTTTCGGAGAAAGTAAAATACCGCAGCGGCGGTGACCATGCTTTAGTGCCCCACGTGCATTATTTTGAGCCCCGCCCTGGACCAGCACGAACTCAAGTTCGAAATCATTGCAATCATATTGGGATCAATGACATATCAACTCAAGCGTTTTGAGAGATTGGCCCTCTGTTACTAGAGTTCTTCAGATAACAAAAACGCCCAGTCGGCGTCCGAGAATGGATCCTCGGCGTCCGTTGCATAAGCCATGCGCGGCTGAATGATAATCGCAAACGGTTTCCGCTGCACGTGTGTCGAGCCTGAAACTCTACTGTTCAGGTATCATGTGTGAGGTGATTTATGCACAGATAATTTACCGAAGTCCGGATCCCGGGACAGTTGGAAACTCCGAGATAGGTCGCACGTGGTTGAAATTTCTGGTCTTTTAGTGATCGAGCCGGTTGATATTCGCCTTAAAGGCTCGCCCGTCGTAGTCGTTCCGCAGAGGCTATGAGTTTATTGCCGTCTGCACAAGTGATCCTGGAGACTCGCGTGCCCCCACTTAGATTAATTCTGTTGATCGGGCATAGCCGTAGACTTCTGGCCGCACTATAGTGTGGGCAATACTCTTAGTTGCATTTCATACGGCTACCAAGTTCCCGGGACAAGCTTGCGTCGTCGGCTAAGAACTATGCGTACATCGTTGCACTCATCATTCGCATTTGTATTGCGATTTATGTTCAATGTTACCATACAAACATAGGAAGCAACGTCTGGGGATGCTGCGACTTACTCCTATTTTTTTATCCGGGCACCTCGAGGCCCGTGATGGGTGATGTGGCCGTGGTGACTGCGTGGGGGCAACTTGCCAGCATGCCGGCTCTTCGTATGTATCCCAAGCTTTTCCATGCCCGGGAGGTGAACCCACGTGTACTCGGTTCGCATTCGCTCAGAATTCTCAAACTCCTTGCGGTGGGTATACCCAGATGAGTCGAGTAGGTATGCCGACGACCCGAAATCGGCAGGAGTCTGTTCAAACTCCCATTGGACTGGTTTCTCGTTGTCAACATCCCCGTCCCATGACTTGGGAAGTTTGGCTATGGTATGCTCAGAAGCGCCACCATCAAGTGTATTCGAGTCCTTTTCACTGGCCACCGTCATGATTATTGGCGCGGCACTCTCGGCAAGATCAATAGTATAGTCCTGTTTAACATTGACCTTTGCTGCCGAAATAGCTGCAGCCCGCTCTTTTCCAATTTGCGCAAAGCCAGCATCCTCATCGCCGCGCCGACTGCCAAATGGCGGCATTAGCTCGGACCGACGATTAAACTTTTCGTGTAGTGACCCGACTGAAGGCCCTAAGCCAGATTGTAGATACGATGGCAATGGTCTACTTTGTCCACCAGGCACAGCACTCGGTGGAGAAATGACTGACGATGGAGGAAGCACAACACGCGGTACGCCACCTCCACTACCGTCCCCGACAAAATCGTCGAGTTCTGAAGATACTGACCGTCCGAGCTCACGTCGGTAGCCATTGCGAACAGGCGAACCAGTCTCAGGCAAGTCGCCACCGTCTTGGCTGGCGATTGGGAAGAATCGAGAAAACCCCCGACCGTTTGAGCCGTTAGGAGTGCTGCTGCCGTCCTGTGTCGCAAATGGCGATGTAGACGTAGATGCACCAGCACCAACGGGTGAAGCTCCCTGTGCGCGCCCATGAGTACCTGCCACTCCATTGGCGCCATTCTGTCCTGGGGAAGGAGATGCTGGAACTCGCACAGCTCGTGCCCCATCAGTGGTGGGACCCTGCCATGATCGCTGGCTGTCAACGTCCGAAGCGGAGTCCCATTGATGCGGATGGAAGACGCGTCGATGATGCCCAATCATATCGTCGTTACCTCCGTCATGGTGCTTGCGTCCGCCACCTTCAGAAAGAGGGCGCCCCTTGGACTCGGTCAAAAAGCTCGATGGGTCAAATAGACCACTATGGTTGTCGCCGCCGCTCGAGTACACCCCAGACCCAAATCTCCGATTGCTCCATAAACCACTACCCACCTCGCTACCACTGCTTATCCCGCCACCGGGAGAGCTCCATAGACCCTTGTTGTCCTTTGATGCTGGAAGATCTGCCCATGATTTCCCGCGACTTCCAACTACGCTGGTCGGAGCAGACGATGACTTGCCTGTTGGGCCCTTGGATGTCTTCTCTCGTTGACTACCGATTATAGCATCGATATCTTTTTCCTCGTGGTCGTCCTCAATAATTGACTTCACGTTCTTGATAACACGATCTCCAATGCTAACGTTGGAGTTTGATCGATTTGCCCTAGTGGCAACAGGAATCTGTAATTTAACTTCGGACCGCACAGCTTGTCGATCCTGGGTGCTTGTGTTATCCTTGGAACTTACAGCAGTAATCTCATCTGATATCTTGGGAAGTTCAACCTCAATCTTCGGAGCCGACGGCAACAACACCGCAGGAGTTGCTGTCTCGGGTTTGTTGTCACTCTTCGAAGATAAGCCAGCCGACGCCATTGCAGAGTACGTCTTGTTGGGCTGTACAACTCTTGCAGCGTGCTTGGGTCCCTTCACAAGAGCAGCAGGACCCGTTGGAGGCGTCAGCGGCCCCCGTTCGGCTGCGGGCCCGGTGGGAGGCGACAGAGTGTTTCGTGGGGCCTCGTGCTTTTCTAATTCTGCCTTCTGAGCAGCGACTCGCTTGGCAGCAGCCTTCTCTTGCTTCTTCTTTTCTTCCTCTGCCATCTTCTTGGCGAGCTCCTCTGCTTTCTTTTTGGCAGCATTTACTCGCTCCGCTTCTGCTCTCTGCTCTTCTTCTTTACGCTTGCGAGCTCTCTCCAAGGTGCTCTTCATATACTCTTCCTGCTCTTCCTGGCGAGACTTCGTCGAGCTGGTTGCAGAAGCTACGCTCATTCGCCGGTTACTTCCGCCAGCGGATGACTGCGACAGCCGACGAATGCCCTCGTGAGTCTCATCAGTCGGCGTGACGGGAGGCTCTTCACCATCAATGTCCTTATTCAGCAGTAGGCGAGATGGAATCTTGCGGTGAGGAACCGGGTGGGGAGCCGGCTCAACTTGACCCTTTTCCGCATTGTACAACTCTTGCCTAGGAGGAGCAACATTTGATCTATAACGCTTCTCGTAATCACTGTAGCGATAACGCTCATCTACAGGTGGTGGACCATGCGGATCCTCACGCCATTCGCCGCCATGGTGTCTAGGTGGACCCATATCTCGCCAAGAACCCTCATCATGTTCATGCTCCCAAGGCGGTGGTTGATCGTGTCTCCAACCCCTGCGTACCGGCGGCCCTTCATCTTGCCAACTGTCTCGCCCGCCCCATCGGTGGGGCGGTCCATCATGACGCCAGTCATCTCCGCCGAACCGATCACTTCGCCACCCGCGAGGAGGGCCATCATCTCGCCAATGGTCTTCATGTCCCCAGCGAGGACCGCCTCCTGATGGACCGCTTAGGCGTGCGTCGTTACTAAATCGCGTGGGGCCCGGCTCGCCTCCACCCCATCGATTGGCAAATCGTGCCATTCTGCTCTGGGTAACACGTTGATGAATCTGCTGCTGCTTCTCCTTCTTCTCAGATAATTCTTTAATCTGATCTCCAATAGAAACAACTTTTGCAGTGTCCTTTTCGACAGTGCCCCACGGAGCAGAGGTGCTCTTAGATGTTGACGTTGGTCCGGCCGCTTCATTCTTCTTAATCACTGAAGGTTTCTTAGGAGCCATTGCTTCTAGTTGCTTGGCCCATTCTGTATCTTCCTCATCGTCATCCCAGTTGAACTGCCTCTTGGACATCTCGCCTACGGATAATCGGTGAGCTAGCGTAATCCCTCTCTTGAGAAGTTCCTCCTCGTCAGAATCGTCATCATTATCGCTAAAGCTCTTAGTGGGTTCGTTACTATTTTGAGTCTTGCCGTCGCCTTCGCCTTTATCCGCAACACTCGCGTTAGAAGCCTTGTCTTCAGTTTTAGACGAATTGTCAGGAGTGCTTAAAATCTCTTCCCCTGTCTTGACGCCTGTCGCGATCGGCTTGTCATCTGCCTTTGCAGTGTCAAGTTTTGCACCACTAACCTGTGGCTTATGCCATACGCTAGCGGGCTCAGGACGAGGGCTCTGGTTAGCCGAGCCTGGCTCACTGCCACTCTTTGTCCCATCTTTGTTCATGGGAGCGAGAGTATATGACCCAGTTGCCGATGAGATTGACCCTGTCAGCGGCTTTCTAGCTAACGTCGCTGAGGCCATCTGAGGACTAGCCTTCTTTGCCAAAGTAACCTTATCTGCAATTGCTAATTTTGGTGTGCTGGCGGGAGGTGGGCTGGCAGGAGTTGGGGACGCGGACTTTCTGAATAGGGAGTTCAAGCTCTGCGACTTGAATTTCTTCATAGCATCCGCCGCAGCACTACTAGTAGTACTCTTCTGAGTCGGATATTCTGATTTCAGCATCGGGTCCTTTATGTCCTGCTGCATTCCGTCCGCTGGCCCCTCGGAGCCATCCTTCACTGCAGTGATCGCACGCGAGCCACTGTCATTGACGGATTGCGGCAATGTGGTCTCGGAATTTGCTGCCGACTGCTAGTTAGCAAGTATAAATGATACAACAACGTCAAAATTCGCAGACGATATGGAGCACACAGGCTCGCATGATTCAACCAGCCTCAACTCCCACACAAGTGAAACAAGAGCAGTCTTGCCACCATCTGTGAAATGTCGAGTGGTAACCACCACGTTAAAACCTTAATCGAAAAGTCATAGAACGTTGATCAGGCTATTAGCAAAGTGAAAATTGTTGCTGGTTTTTGCTCCACCAACGGAGCGGCAAACTAAATAGATGCCAGTGCGATTAAAGCCACCCACAGCAAACCCCAAACATTAAATAATAGACAATCAACCACATACTTCAACGCCTGGGTGCGTAGTAGAAGCGGACTCGTCGGGAGAACGGCCATCCATTACCACTCGTAGAAGTGCACGTCAAGTTAACGACCTCGGGATCCCCGCAGAGCGGGAAGATAAGTAGCGTTGCAAAGTAACCACAAGACTCCCAGGCAGTATTAATGCGCTATTGTCCTTCACGTATGCCGTACGTGAACTCTACTGCTGCAACAGACTGTGTAGCCCCCCAGCTTAAGCTGTCTAATCTTGCCTGAGGAGAAGTTGAAAGGCGAATGGGAGAAAACAACGTCATAGCAGAAGGTTTCATCACGCTATACAAATCAGGTACTGTTATTAAGAGTGAGTCCACATTTTGGGTGCCTCAAATTATGAATGGTTACTAGTCTATTTATGATTGATTCATTCGAATGATGCTATTGGTGTCTAGTCTACTTCATACACATCGTCGTACTATGATAATAGCTCTCTTTATTTGGGAGAGTGAGAGCATGCATATGATGCATTTGACGGGTGCACGGCTACCACGGCCAGTGTAGCTTAGGACCACCAGATTCCCTTCTCATTATTCCAGTGGACACATGCTTGGTACTTCAAAAGGATGCGTGAAATACTTAGTGGCTGGCATACCAGGCAATGGGTGCTATGGTGCTGTTTCCAGACTGCTAACGACGCGCTGCTGCTTGTCGACATATAGCAACGGGGACCGATTGAAGGTGGCTGTTGTCGGATCTGGACCAGCAGGATTTTATACAGCATATAGAGTCATGCAGAAGATGCCGAATGTACAGGTAGACATGTTTGAGAAATATCCTGTTCCTTTTGGGTTGAGCCGGTTTGGGGTGGCACCCGACCATCCGGAGGTCAAGAACTGCGAGGAGAAATTCGAAGAAGTGGCGACGGCACAGAATTTCCGGTTCATTGGTAACGTACCAGTGGGCGACTCGGTACCGGTCAAATCAATTGTTGAAAACTACAATGCCGTGGTGTTTGCTTACGGGTCGTCTGAAGAGCGCATCCTGGGCATCCCCGGTGAAGATCTCAGCGGAGTGTTTTCTGCTCGCCAATTCGTTGGGTGGTATAATGGCATCCCCGAACTTCGGGACCTAGACCCACCTCTCGAAGATGCAAAGAACGTCGTGATAGTCGGAAACGGCAATGTTGCGATTGATGCGGCAAGAATGCTTCTGACGCCCGTCCACATGCTCAAAGATACTGATATCGCCGAACATGCTCTTGAGAAGCTGTCGAGAAGCAGTGTAGAGTCAGTTAGAATTGTAGCTAGAAGGGGACTGTTGCAGAGTGCATTTACGACAAAGGAGATTAGGGAGTTGACGAGGCTTCCCGGGGTGGGCATGCTCTCGTTAGACGACAATGTTCTTGAGGGTATCGACGTCAAGAAGCTACAGCGGACACACAAGAGAATGGTGGACGTCATTCTGAAAGCTCCTGCACCGTCAGGTGAAAATGACAGAGTTTGGAAACTGGACTACTTGCTGTCTCCACGGCAGTTTATAGCCAAGGAAGGGAATTCGTCCTTGTTGAGTTGCGCGGAATTCACGCTCAACAAGTTAGAGATAATGGACGACGGATCGCATGTCGCCAGACCGACTACTGATAAAATTGCAATGGAGTGCGACTTGGTATTCAAGTCCATCGGATATAAGTCGGTAGCCTTGCAGGGCTTTAAAGAACTATCCATTCCATTCGACCATAGCTCTGGGATGCTGCGAAACAAGGCTGGCCGCGTTGATGGCCACCCAGGTCTGTATGCCTCTGGCTGGGTCAAAACGGGACCACGGGGTGTTATTGCGAATACTATGATGGATTCATTTGACACAGCCGAAAACCTAGTGGCAGACTATTCTAGCAGGTCTCTTGACAGTTCGCCAAAGCCCGGCTTTGACGGAGTTAAGAGCCTAATAGCAGGCCAGCGTGTTTCGTGGTCTGACTGGCAGAAGATTGATAGAGCTGAAAGGGAGCTTGGTGTCAAAGCAGGAAAGCCACGTGTAAAGTTCCAGTCAATTGCCGACATGCTATCAGTCATTTGACTGGAGTCCTATTGTACATAGAGTTATGAATGCATTTCTCATTCTGGGCTAGCTCGTACCCCCAGGCTACTTCTAGGCAACTGGGATATTCAGATTGTTGATAATTGTTAATAATTTTTATTAGGGCAAGGGGTTGGGAACACACAATGATTGGGCAAAACACTTGCAAACCTACAGCAGTCTAACGTCCGACACGAGAGCAAGTCACCGTCATTGTATATCTAATGCTGGCGCGACAAGTCACCCGAAGGCCACTCTTTCTGGGCCTTCGTATGCTCAGTTCGTCGGCCGAGGGAGCCATTAAGGTCGAGGCCAACACCCTCACTCCCAGCGACAAGACCCAGGAAATCAGCAACGAATCTGTCTCTGGTGCTCCAAGGGCGCTATCGAGGGATCGAATTGTCCGAATCTTCAAGCAGTCAAAGCCCGCGACTCAATCGGGTACATGGGGTAAGTACTTTTGGGAGCATGTCACGGTGGTCAGCGCAGATAGCCGCTCACCGTGATCTCCACGTTGATTACATTGGTTCCGGAAAGTTACTGTGGAATCTCTGCTTGAGTTGATTTGGAATTGACGCGCTAGGGGGAAATTACTGCGCTTCTAGTCATCTAGAAGTTGACTGAAATCACAACTTGAGCTGTTTGGGCGATAGCATTCGGACGAAATTGCTGTGCTTCCACTTTTCCAGAAGTGCAGCGTCCTTGGTTGAAACTTGCTTGCTTCACTTTGGCTCTATTGCCGGCTACAACGTGCTCTAACCAAGCTGTATGGTCCGTCAGATTACAGATACTGCTTCAGCACAGCGATCAAAGATATTTGAAAGCACTTTCACTAACAATAGGTACGCACGCTTGGCGAATCGACTGGGACATTGTCCCGCGAGCTAACAGATGGGAGAACGATATGATGGGATGGGCGTCAAGCGGTGATTACATGCAGGCCACTCAAATGAAATTCCGAACGCGAGATGATGCCATCAGGTTTGCTTCAAACCAGGGATGGGACTATTACATCCAGGAACCTCACCAGCGTACGTTCAAGGTTAAGCAGTACGCCACTAACTTCGAGCATTGGGATGGCAAGGTCCGTCATATCCGTACCAAATAGATACACGAAAAAATCGACCCGCATTATCTGAGATTCTGGCTGTAGAAAGCAGGCAATCATTATCAGGAAATACTCCATGATAATTTGACCCAGGCACTAGAACTTACCAGTGCTCTTGTAGTAATATTATCTTGAAGGCAATTGCAAGCCAGGCCAGTTCGTCAGAGTCGTCAATGATGGTCCTGCACACCGGCCCCGTCGCCCTAACCCCCTGGGACACAAATCACTAAACACCAGTCTGTTCACGAAGTATCAGTGCTCGCACGACACCGCACGTTTGTCGCAGTTGGATGAGGACGTTGGCGTTGGATGGAGCCGACCTCTATGGAAGACACGGTGTCGCCACCAAGTGTGGCGAATATGGGCACGCAGGACGCCAGTGTCAACCGGGCAAAAGCTGATCCAAACGGCAGGGCTGTCAACGGGGTATTTTGCCCGTTTACAAAAGTTGAGATCCCACAGCAGGTCCTAGATGTGATTTCAAAGCGAAAACAATATCGAATCGCGTATGACCCCGAGTTGAGCAAATCAAAATCAAAAGGAAAACATGCGATATACCGGTTTAATGGCGATCATTCGGCTGATGCTCATGATAGAAGAAACAAACAAAAGTACCTCAAATACGCCTCGCGAGGTAAAAGGAGTCCATTTAACGCGTTGCCCGTTCCCAGGCTCACATATGACGATAACTCTTTAGGCCCACCGCCTCCAACTCAAATGCTGGTGACCAACCTGTCGACGCTAACAACCAAATCAACTATTGCATCCAAGTTGAAGAGCTACGGTGAATTAGAAATCTGCGAAATCATCCAGGACTCGACAACAGGAATGTCTTTGGGTATGTGCCACGTGAAATTCCGAGGAAATATTGCAAGGGCCAATAAATTGGCAAAATCGCTACTGGAGGATGCGGCTAATATTAAAATCGATTTGCATCCCGTCAAGGTTGAGTTTGACGATGATGGCAGCAGGGCAAAGTCTCTGGTAGAGAGGTTAGAATACAAACGACGCACAGCGGCAGTCGCGGCGTCGGCATCGCCTGCTCCGCTGGGTCCAAGAGCGTTTCAAGGGCTGCCGCCAAAGGGCCCGGCAAGGGGCCCCTACGGAGGAGCGCAGGCCAATGGTGGCACTCCACCACACGGGTCTAGGCAGTCGTCGCCTTCGATAGCACCACCCCCACCTCCTCCTAGTGCACCCCCTCCGCCACCAAGTTCCCGACCTCCACCTCCGCCTCCTTTGTCCAATAAGTTGGCACCGGCGGCACCTACTAGTGTACTTGCTGCTGCAGATTCCTTGGATAAGCGACAAGCTGTATCGAGTGCGTTGGCGAGAATTATTGGGAGCCGCCCATTTATAATGATTAGTGATCGCCATGTTCCTATCGACGAAGTTTACGTCTCGGACATAAAGAGATCTCTACGGCATTACGAATGGGACAGGGTTGTGAACGATGAAAAAGGATTCTACGTGATTTTCAGCAGTCCACGGGAGGCCCGTGAATGTTTCGAAGATATGAATGGGAGGCGGATATTTGAGTTCAGGATGATGATGCAGTTTTACCCTAATGGCACGATCCGCTCTCCCGATAGTCTACGGCAGGCGACCCTGCAAAATAACCAACACGGTGCTGCAAGTCCCGCCTTTGCGACAACTGTGCCATCCCCCGCAGGCTCTGTTGGTCCCAAGCGAGATCAGAATCCGTTGGATGAGGCTGTCGACAGCATTATCTCAGAGCTCAAGTCACTACTTTGGAAAGATGTAAAGGAGCGCGTAGTGGCGCCACGAATTTTTGAATTTCTCAATCCATCTCGGTTTCAAGATGTATTGGAAAAGAACATACCGGTCGGGGCAGTGGTCAATTCGACAGCAACTGAACCGATAACATCGGTACAGGGGCCTGTAGAACTAGTCCAGGAGATCAAATTTGATACTCTTCCGTCTCTTCCACGCTTCAGGAAAAAGGATCGAACCAAGGCGAAGAAAGCACGCGACAGCAGGACGCATAGCAGACCTTTGAATCACCGGCTCAACTACGTATCGGACGAAGAGAACGATCACGAGAGTGAGTTGAGTACTCGTCGTGGTACCCCCACACTGGAGTCAAGTGCAGAACCTCCTCAGCTTCAGGAGAAGCCCATCATCGCGGCGACCGCGCATACTACCACTCGTAAGCGCAAGACTGCGAAAGCTCCCAAGCCTCGCGTCTTGGACTATACGTCTTCTGAGGGCGAGGAAGATGAAGTAGAGGGCATAGTCACTAAACGACCACGGCTGTCCGAAGAAGAAGAAGTGGATGATGCCCTGCTTGGCCTCGCCACTGGGGACCATGAACAATCTATTGCAGACGAGAATTTGTTCTGGGATGTGTCAATTGGCCCCACACCGCGGCCAGTGTGCCAGGATAACTTCGAGCAGGACAAGACGCTATCTTGGTTTCAGCGCACATTGCGGGACTCAGAAGACTTTGCTTTCATATCTCGGGCTTTGGATAAAGTCAAGCCAGATGAAAGCATTGAAGACCCCCAATTCTGGGCGTGGAATAAGAAACAGATCTATTCTAAATACGAGGAGTCTTCGACTGCAATGCCAGTGAGTGATATTTCAGCCGACATGCTAAAGGTACGGTGGGATGCCTCGGCCATTACGTCTTGGCGAAGCAGGGGATATTACTCGATCCCAGAAGCCTACAAAGCTGAATATCTGCCTCATCGGCGTCGCATACACAAACCCATTGACACTCTGCAGCGCGATGAGCATGATTCGTCCATTGCTACTGCGGCCACCAACTCTCGGCTCAACCGAGCCAACATCCGGCGGTTTGCTGCTGACATGCAAAAGCAAAATATTAGTAGCGAAACGGACCTGTTTGCTTTTAACCAGCTTATGAAACGTCGCAAACCTGTAAAATTTGCGAGGTCTGCCATCCATAACTGGGGCCTCTACGCAGTGGAGCCAATATCCGCCAACGAAATGATTATCGAGTATGTCGGCGAAGTCATTCGACAACCGCTGGCGGATATTCGCGAGCGCCATTATGTTCGGTCTGGTATCGGATCGTCGTACCTATTTCGTGTGGATGAGACAACTGTTGTCGACGCTACCAAGAGGGGTGGCATTGCTCGGGTAAGTATTTGTAGAGATGTTGGAAATGTGCGTTGGACTAACTATAGTTTATCAATCACTGCTGCACACCCAGCTGCACTGCAAAGATCATCAAAGTTGAAGGTCAAAAGAGAATTGTCATTTATGCATTACGAGACATTGCTGCCAACGAAGAGTTAACATATGATTACAAGTTTGAGCGAGAATACGGCGAGGAAAGAATACCGTGTCTCTGTGGATCGCCGGGATGCAAAGGATTTTTGAATTGATTTCTTGGCGATACCTATATTACTAATGAGTCTACTACTTTTGCCATTATATGCCGCCGTGTGCGGTTTTAAAACGACTGTCTGTATGAACTAATAACGTTAATAGACGATTTTTGTTGTCAATGGATTAAACTTAACAGCACCAGTGCCACATTTGTGATATAGTAATATTTCAGTCAGCGACTCTTGTGACATAGTGCCGCACGGCTATAATATTTCAGTCAGGTTGGCGACTCTATGTCACTTCGTTGATCCACATGAATGTTGAGGTTCAAGAGATGTACAGCAGCTAGATATCTGAGTCATAGTCTCACAGCTCGGTATAGTGTGCAATGGTTCCGACAGAGCCACACGACTCTCCAAGATGGTGCGAGACAGTTTACCACGAATCACCCGCTCAAGAATGTGGTTCCCCGAACGCGCACGAGTTATAAGCTGGATGAATTTAACCCTCCTGAGGAAGGGAATACGATAACAGGGCTCCTGAAAGAAGAAGATAATGCTAGCGATGGACGACTTATCAGCTACGTCCGGGAAGTTGCGGACAAACACCCAGACTGTGTGCTTATAACACAGGTGGGGAGCTTCTATGAAATTTACGGAGATGATGCCACTGAATGGGCTCCTAAGCTGGACTTGAAGCTGGCAAAAAAGGGAATGGGAGGTGCGCAAAAGATTCATATGGCAGGATTCCCCATGAGCCAAAGAGACCGCTATTTGGCACGGATTGTGACACGGTTTCAGCAGCCGGTTGTTCTCCTCGAACAAGTGGAGGATATCGCTCTTCAGAGCGATAATTCGTCCAAGAGGCGAGTAACTCGGGTGATTACCCCTGGTACGCTTGTGGGAGACTCTTTCATGGACAGGGACTCGAAAAGCTATCTGGCTGGCGTATGTGTTCCGCCAAACTCTCTGATTCAAGAAAAGAGCCTCGATCCTAATTTGACTGTTGGCTTGGCATGGATAGATGTTTCTGATGGAAGTTTTTTTTACCAATCCACGACAATTGCACTACTTATGTCCGACTTAGCTCGCATCAAACCCAAAGAGATAATCTTGGACAAAAAGATTCGACGCTTCTGCGTAGAAGATGGCCATTTGTTTGCAGACTTGGCCGAGCTGAGAGATTTTCATTTGATGTATGTCGACTTTCCATCTCCGGACTCGCTACCTTCGTTCTCGCGAATGTTTAATGACTCCCGGTCTATGGTGAGCTATGTACGCGACCATCATTTAACTTACCACGAATCCAAGGCAGTTGCGGCCCTCCTATCGTTCGTTCAGGACAAACTTCCTAATTCGGATATTGTCGTCAAGTGGCCCGAACGGCATCTTTCTCGAGAAGTGATGCGCATGGATAGTCGATCCCGGCAAGCGTTGGAAATCGATGCCAACTACAGCGGCACATCGACACGAGGAAGCTTGCATTCCGCAATTAAACGGACGTTGACGGATTCAGGGTCTAGATTACTGGATGAATGGCTTTCTGCTCCGCTGACTTCTGTGGAAAAGATTAAAAAGCGCCAGGACATCGTCGAGTACTTTGTCAACAACGGAAGATTTCGCAACTGCCTGATGTCGCTCATCTCGGGTCGCCAGGACACTGTGCGAGCTGTTCAGAGACTTGGTATTCACAAAACTGCTGCAGATCTTGTTCGATTCGCCCAATCAACATTTCTCTTTCGAGAAGTTAGGGACCAGCTTGCAGAGGACTTTGAAGAAACGGGAAAGTCATCGGCGAATGACTTTCTTGAAGACTGGATTAGCATATTGAGCAATTCACTGAACGATCAAGTGAAGTTGGGTGCAGAGATTCTTGATGGACTGCGAGATCAGGAGCTTGTCTTGGAAGACGACGCGCGTTCGCAGGCATCCGGTGAAGATGGCTTGGAATTTCAGCCAATATTCAGACCAAACGCTTCAAAGAGACTTCAGGATCTCTATGATAGCCATTCGCATTTTAATGCTCGCCGCATAGCGCTAAGGCAGGACCTTGAGGACCAAGTTAATAATAATCTTGCAAATGCAAAATCAAAAGTTAAGGTGTCATTGAAGTATTCTCCACGGTTCAAGTATCATTTGCATCTCCGAATTGAATCAAAGGGCCAAATGATTGAGGACATTATTGATGCAATAAGGGCCAAGGTCCCTGGCGCTGTCCTTAATCAGAACAAGAAAACTTTGTGCATCCAGAATAGAGAATGGGAGTTGCTTGGCATGGAAAGAGATCGATTCAGCGACAATGTAAGAATTGAGGAATCGAGGATTTTAAAACGGCTCTCTAAACGGGTTATTGAGTTTGCAGACCATGTCAACAACTCGTGCATGGTTCTTGACGTAATTGATGTTACTCAATCATTTGCAAACTTGTCACTTGACTTGAATCTCGTTCGT
>JAJLWU010000077.1:0-31362 GCA_030570855.1 Tardiomyces digboiensis | reverse complement strand
TGTCTGGCAGGTCATGCAGTCGGCCTAAAAATCTCGCCGACAAAATGTTTGGAATGTCTATCTCTTGTATGTAATCAAAACAGGCTAAGCGCGTGCCCTCATGAAAACTAAGCCATGCTCTTGTATCAAAGACGATGTATGGTAACGACTCGTTAGCTCCACAAGAAGAAAAGAAATAACAAAAATGCTCGAAGTCTATCAAATGCTTAATAGGTCATATACAAATGGGGTTCCCATGTCCTCGGCGGTTAAAAGCTATCCACTTAACTTTCATCTTTGATCAAAGACTGACCAATGAGTGCCATTGCACGCTCGTCACCTTTGATAAGGTCCGGCATATCGAGCGCAGAGGCAACACACTCCCAAGGATTGCGACTTCCACCCCATACCAGAATCTCGCGCAAGAACTTTTCGCCACCTTCTCTGGACAAAGGGCACTCTTTAAATATCTTGTCCCATACCAAATTGGCAATTGCTCGGTCAAATAAGTACGAATAGTATGTCGCACTATAACTGACAAGATGGCCAAACTGTGCGTACCAGCGAGACTTTGAGTGGGCGGGAAACAAACTGTGTTGTGACTCGAGTTCGAAGTATGATTCATCTAGATTGAACGAGGGATCTGCCGCAATTTCAGAGTGGAACTTTTGATCGAGCATTGACAAGACGATCTGGTTATACATTTCAAAATGCTGCTGTCCTTGGTGCTTCTGTGTATGCTGTTCCAGTAATGCCAGCGGTAACGGCTCACCAGTTCGGTGATGACGCGCGTATGTTGCAAGCACCTGAGGACAAGTAGCAAAGCTTTCCATCAAAATCGACGGCAGTTCGACAAAGTCCGTTACGCATCGAGTTCCTGCAACGTTGTGCAACGTAGTACGGCCAACCATGGAGTGAATTGCGTGTCCCATTTCATGAAAGAGCGTTTGAACTTCATAATATCCCAACAGGCACTTGTCACCTGCGTTTTTAGTAAAGTCACACACGAGGGCAATAATTGGCAATTGGAATGCCTGGCTTGCATCTCGAGATCTCTTGAGATTCCGGTCATTATGGAACTCAGGCTCCCAGGCTAGAACTTCTCTTGCGCACTGAATGGTGAAATGCGCCGGATGGGGAGACTTGCCGTCTCGCTGGAAGAGGTCGCAGTAGATAGTACCAATATGACCCTCGTCTTCTGAGACAACCTCGATCTTGCGTACTTCCTCATCCCAAACCTCTCCTTGCTTCGTTTCTGTCGGTACGAAACGAATGCCATAAATCGACGAGAATAAGTCTGATAATCCTTGCATCACTGTTCCAAGGGAGAAATACGACGAAAGCGACAAGTCGCTTGTTCCATTTAACCGCCTCGACCTCAGGCTCTTTAGATAACGCGACTGGTAATAGTCTCTATCCCAAGCGTTCAACCGACTAGGGCGGTTGTCAATATCCCGGGGTGCAATCTCGCGCAGCTCTCGCAGGGCAAGGGGCTTGACACGTCCGGCAAGGCGATTAAGAAACTCTGCCACATTGAGGGGCGTTTTGGCCATCTTGTCCCGCAATTCGTACTCTCCAAACGAAGCCGAGCCCATCATACGGGCCAATTCAGCACGGGCTCGCAGGCACTCGGTCAGCAACTGCACCTGCTGGTCACTGGCTGACCGCTGTGCTAACCATAGCCGCTTGCGAATATCCGAGTCGTGGACTGTCTGGAGCGCCAACTCAGATAGCGGTCCAAAGCTTGGAATGCGAATTTCATTTCCTCGATGCCAGCTCCTGCGACGTAGCTGCTCCATAATGGCCGGATCTAGACCAGCTGCTTCTTTATCCGTAACGGTAATGAATTCTTTGTGAGGTCCCACGCCATTTGTAAATTGTTGACCGAGTACAGAGATCTTAGAGGACAATTGTAGAAATTTGCGTCGCTCAGCCTCGGGCAGGTGGACGCCGGATTTTTTAAAGTCTGCCAGTAATATTTCGCCGACCTTGCGTTCCTCATGACTCAGTGCCGTGGTAATTTCTGGAGTCAAAAGAACTTGCTCCAACAAGTCATGTAGCTCCACACTAGTGTTAAGCATCATCATGAGGTCATACATTCGTTCATGGCACGCTTGCGCAGTCTCGCCAATTTTCGCATCTGGATGGGACACCCGCACAAACGCAACCATATCTACAACCTTGCAGATAACATCGCTCAATATATCCAACTGTCTGATCGCATTGCGTAGGTTTTCGGCCCCTTTATCACCAGAGATCAGTTCCCGAGCTAACTTTTCCACTTTTTCCAGCGACAGGGCAGTGAACTGTTCAATACCCTGCGGAGAGTCCAAATATGCATTATCAAATAGTCCCGTGTGCTCCAATACTGAAGTCCTCGACTTGAACTCGTTCCAAAACTCTGGAGAGTCGAACACGTGTTTGATGATTCGGCTATCACCTTGGCTGTGGTTAGTCTCAATTTTGTAGAGGTTGTGTTTGATCCGGCCAATGCCAGCCGGGTCATTCATCACTAAGGGTTTCAAACCCCCCAACGAGGTGAAGTGAGTGTCACACAAGGGTTTTACCACCAAATTGACGGCAGTGGCGGACGTGCTGCAACAGGCGGAGTCGGCCGTCAGCTCCGGCTTGGAACAAGCCTCCGTAAATTCAATCAAAAACATACCTCGAAGAGCGTCCATACAACAAGGCGGATTGGGGAACCTTGCTGGAACTTGAGACTGCACTTATCGACCTTGAAAACTCCAGGCCTGCTGTTCGGCGACATCCCTTTACGAACCTGCGCGATACAGACAGAGCACATGTGGTAGTACTCGGGCGATAGGCTCGCCCAAGGCCAACCACTCGTATGTTAATCATGCCCCTCACTGAACTCTCTGTGCCGGCAAAAGTGGCTCCACCACAAGTTGAATCTGGGGTCGTCCGACTCGACTCCGGTGACGGTTGGAGTTGAGGCAACTGTTACCAACATAGTTCCAACTTTTGTGCAACACTTATATAGAGTTAAGACTTCAACGCTTATCGTAGGTTCAACCAACAATTGAGTTTCTCGTTGAATAGGTTTGTATCTATTCCGGCCGGAGAGGCGAGAGACTGCCTGTCTACTAGCTTTTGAATAAACACAAAACATCGCAAAAATCGGACGAACCCACAGGATCACGTGCCTCATCTGCTGCAATCAATCAGTTCAACGAACTTGGATTGCCATTGTCTACAGCAAACACACCAGGAATCACAACTTGCTACTACAATTACAAGCAGCACCGTCAACGGTGACTCCAGGAGAGCAGCCAACAGCTGTTGCTGGTAGGAGGCAATGGGTATAATACTGCTCAAATACTTGAACGGACAGTGCATCTATGGGTGCACAAATTGCCGTACTCACCTTGCTCTGTGGGAGGATATTATTTCCAAAAACTTTAGGGGGAAGCTAGGCGATGCATATCTTTTTAATTTAGTGTAAGTCTATGGGTGTTGTTTGGCTGTGATAGCACTAACGTTTGGGTCCACTAGTTTCGACTCCCCCTGTTGAGTTTTTTGTATCTCCCTTTTTACTGAAGTGACCTAACAGCAGAGTCAATGTGACATATGGAAGAGAAGAGAAACGACCCATGAAGACGGGAATGTATGTTGTAAAGGATATCGCATGCAAGAGTTGTGGTACCAATGTGGGCTGGACGTATGTTACTGCAGAAGAAGAGTCTGAGAAGTTTAAAGAAGGCAAGTTTATTCTCGAGACGCAGGTGTTGAAGGTTATCACATAAAAGCTTTGCATGGCCCGCCCCTGAGCATACCGTTTATCTGGAACAAAAACGACTGAATCTGGCATGCGTGACGACGACACCCTACGGAACGACCAGGCGCTTGGCTTACCCTCGCTGATATACCAATTGGCAACTGCTACTCAATGGTGTCTGAAGGCTCGCTGAATGTAATTGCAAATAAAAGCGGGCCCCCCAATAGGTACATACCCGCAGTGACTCATGGCAACCATGGTTTTGGCTCTGGGCACGAAGATCAACGGATGTCAAACGCGCGCCGTTTCAAATGTTTTGCCTATCGCTAGCAACCCCCTATAGCTTTTGAACACAAGATAACTTGAAAGTTGCAATTCTCAAGGGCCCCTAGTTTACTGACATGCCAACCCTAATTGAGTCGACAACTTTTAGCCTAGAAACGGGGCAAATCGTGGTGGCTTTGATCTTCGGCAGTACCTGGGCGGTGGGTTGGGGAAAGAGAGCTTCTTGGCGCCTAGCGAGGATGTAGTACTGCGCGGCACGACAATCGGCGGTACTCGAGTGCGGAGTTTTTGGCGATCGAACCGAGCGGCATCAAGAAAAATTTGACAGCATTTTGGTTCGAGTGCAAGCAGTTACAAGCCCCCTATGGCATGTTAACTTGGCGACCCTCAAACTCCAGACCCCGTGGTGTACTAAGGCGCAGCACGAAAGCTACAGGGGTCTGACCACAACCTCAAATATGCCAGGCTATGTCGGCCCCGATGACGACAACGCCTTTTTGCTTATTATAATTCAATTGAAACGAAACGCGTGGGCGGAAATTATTGTCAAGGGGCTAAACCTCAGCAAAGCCCCCCCTGTGCACTGTTGACACTCTAGGCGTGCCGAGCGGACAAAAAGTAAGGCGGCGACGGACGTTGTTCAACCACCGCAGTTTCGACAATATCAACTGTCCAGAATAAAGCTACAAACGGGATATCTCGCAAATCTGGACATACGGCTCTAGTTGCAATGCGCTAGTCTTTCACGCGCCGATGTAGCTTCTGCAGGGACAAAAACAAGTTGCTGCGGAACATATGCGTTCGGAGATGTGCAGGGCAATTGCCGCTACACAGGTATAAAGTGGGACTTTTGGCCGCAACTTGCAACGCCAGACAGCAGTCCACGAGGTCCAATGAAGGTACTGTTGCAGACAGTTGTAGTAGCTTTGGCAGCGGCCAATACTGCTGCTGCCATTGAGGCTCCAGCCAACGGGGGCGCCAGAAAGGGATCAGTTCATCATGAGTTTGGCAAACGCGTGATTCACCCCGAGCTTGGCAAGAGAGATCAGGAGAACTCGAACCCCGGCGTAATTGGAGTCGATTTCCACGTCGAGCGCACTGCCAAGTCGACAATTCCCGGCAGAATCCAAAAGCGAAGTGGTGATACCATTTCTGCCGAGCTCATCAACCAGATGGAAGTGTCGTACCTCGCACAGCTCGAGATCGGCACTCCGGCCCAGACCTTGGATATTGTACTCGACACAGGTTCGTCAGACCTGTGGGTCATGTCGCCGCAGAACCCATACTGCTCCACCAATCCAAGACAGATCGCAACTGGTGAGTACGTCAACTGTACCGGCATCACCTTCAACTACAAGGATTCTTCGTCGTGGTCGTTCAACAGTTCATCTACGCCCGACTTTTTCATCCAGTACGGTGACATGTCGACTGCCGAGGGACAGTGGGGTCAGGATGATGTCACTATTGGCGGTGCTACCATCAAACAGGCCAACATGGCCATCGGTGAGCAGTCTAATTCGTCTGCGTGTGTGTTTGGAATTGGTCTCATTGAGAATGAGTCGACTGTAAACTACTCTGCTTACGCTGGAGCTGGTTCCCCGTGGCCCCCGCAAGGCACCTACATGAACGGTCCGCAGCAGATGAAGGTGCAGGGTCTGATTGGCCATGTTGGCTACTCACTCTACCTCAACTCGGACAACACTTCATCCGGTACTGTTTTGTTTGGTGGTGTCGACCACAGCAAGTACACCGGCAGCCTGCAGCTGTTGCCCTTGGTAGCTGGCCTTGCTTACCAGGATGACGACTTCCCCACTCCACTCGAGTTCAATGTTGTTCTCAACACTGTTACTGCTACTGCCACTGGCGGCAAGTCTGTCGAGGTTATGTCTGGCGGCTCGATGCCGGCTCTCCTCGACTCGGGCACCTCGTTTGTCTACCTGCCGCCCGATGTGGCTTCAGGCATTGCTGATTCACTTCAGGCTGACTCGTTTTCTGATGGAGAAGGTTGGTACCTTGACTGCAACATGGGCAGTGCTGGACACCTCACGTTTAGCTTCAGTGGTGTGACCATCGATGTTCCTCTGAATGAGCTCATGATCGTACTGACCGACAACAATGGCAACCCTGTCGTCGAGGACGGTATTTCCTATTGCCAACTGGCTCTTATGCCGGCGTCGGATAGTGTCATTCTCGGTGACTCGTTTCTGCGTAATGCCTATGTTGTCTATGACCTCGAGAACTTCGAGGTTGCTTTGGCACAGGCTGCGTTTGATGTGTCAAGCTCGAGTATCGAATCCATTGGTAGCTCGATCCCTTCGGCAACGTCTGCTGCGTCCTACAGCTCGAGTTCCATCAACAGCCAGTATACTGCCTCTTCGAGTGCTATTTTCTCTGTTCCTTCTGGTGCTCAGAGCGCGTCAATTAATGTTTCGTCCCTCGAGGGCGTTACGTCGGCTGTAGCTTCTGGCACGCTTGGCAGCACTGGTGGCTCTGCTACGGCCACGAGCGCTGCTGCCACGTCTACGAGCGCCTCGGCGACCAAGAAGAGCTCCAGCGATGGAGCTGCTGTCCTTTACAGCCCCATTGCTGCGATTGCCGCCGCGTTTGCTTCCTTTATGTTCCTGTAATCTATAACCTGGAATTTTACTATGTAATCAGTTAACTTGCAAAGAGCAGATATCGTTTAGAGTTGACAATTGCTACCCAAAACGGATGCGTGCAGAAACAGTAACGCTTCGAGTAGATGATCTCACAAGTAGCAGACACATTAACTAGAGCGGGCAATGTGAGAAACTACGCAGTTTTCAAAAAGGTTTCCTCTCTATCATGCATTTGATTTTTACTAAGAAAAGTCACAGTGGTTCGTGTACATCGTAACAATAAAAACACAAGAAACAGCTATGCGACAAAAGCATGTTTTTACTCCTTGCCGGCCACCTGCTTGACGATGTCGGCATCAGGAATAGCACCAAGAATAGTCTCGGCAATGATTCCAGTGACAAGGTAGGGGTCAATGTTCGACGCGGGACGACGGTCCTCAAAGTAGCCACAGCCCTCCTTGGCGACTGAACGGGGAATACGAACAGAGGCACCTCGGTTAGCAACACCCGATGAGAAAGTGGCAATGGAACCAGTCTCGTGACGGCCAGTCAGACGCAGCTCGTTGTCCTCACCATAGACAGCAATGTGCTCCTTGTGTCGCTTAGACAGCTTCTCAATAGCCTCCTCAATAACCTTAATTCCACCCGGCTGGCGCATGGCCTCGGTTGAAACGTTTGTGTGGCAGCCAGCACCGTTCCAGTCACCCTGGGGCAAAGGCTTGGGGTGGAACGAGATCTTGACGCCAAATTCCTCGGCAACACGGTGCAGGAGATATCGCGACACGGTAAGCTCGTCACCCATGGCGATACCCTCACACGGGCCAACCTGGTACTCCCACTGCGATGGCATCACCTCGGCGTTAATACCAGAAATGTTGACGCCGGCGTACAGACAGGCTCGGTAATGTGCCTCTACAACGTCACGGCAGTAAACCTTGCCGGTTCCAACACCGCAGTAGTAGGGGCCCTGAGGAGCCGGGAATCCGCCCTTGGGCCAGCCATAGACGTTGTCAAGCTCATCGAAAAGAGTGTACTCCTGCTCAATACCGAACCAGATGTGCTGGTCCTTGTGTGCCTCCATGAGCTTGGCGCACTCGTGGCGGTAGTTGGTCTTGTTGGGGGTACCATCGTTGTTCCAGCACTCGGCCAGAACAATAATGTTGTCACCTCGTCGAAACGGGTCCTGGTAGATGGCGACAGGGCGAAGGTAGACATCAGAGTCGTTGCCAGGAGCCTGCTCAGTTGATGATCCGTCAAAGTTCCACTCTGGTAGATCCTCAACCGACTTGGGAGCCTCGTTCAGAGTCTTGCACTTTGAACGAATGCCGTTGGTGCCGTCGACCCAGATGTACTCGGCAAGAACCTTGCCGTTCTGAGGGAGGTCCAAATACTTTTGGAGCTGCAACGTTAGTACTTTTTGATCTCAAAAAGAATCACAATGATCATCAACATACATTGGCAGAGTTAGAGACAGTCGATGACATGTCGGTAGATTAAAAGTGTGTAGTAATGAGAGGTATGAATCCTGGGGTTTGTTCCCGTTGGCACACCGTTATATATAGGGCTTTTTTTTTCCTACATTGCCTGGGCGGGCGCGGCAGTGCGCGGCGGGAACCGGGCGAGCCTGTATTTTCCGATTGATAAGAAAGAGTCATGAGCCAATCAGAGTCATCAGATGGCTCAGTTGCTTCGGCAACGGTGCGGCGGTAGTTAGAGGGTTCGACAGGGTCCACCATTCTGCTGATGCTGCCTGACGATCAGCAGCAGCAAGCTCGTGTGCCAGTTTACAACGACAACATACAGATGAGAGAACACACCAGGGACTACTGAATTTCAAGTTAAATAACTAGTCGAGGGTGATGTACCACCCGTGGCGCCCAAATGGGGTGTTTCCCAGTGGCTTGGCCCTGCCTTAAGTCATAGATCCCCGATGCAGCCACAGTACCGCGTCATGCTGTCCCATTTATCCGATTCAGTTGGTTTCACATGTGTCTTGGCCAAAAGACCTCGGACAAAACGTCAAGTTGCTGGACCTCGACGACTTTTAACTATCACATTATGTATCGTACTAGACCAGCGCTTTCAGTCTGTTACTAAAGGGTGCGGCGGTAGTGGTGCCTCAAAACGGTCTATTGTCAGAGGGCTAGGGCAGGGCTCTTATCGTGAGATATGATAGGACGGTTGAAGCAACTTGGGGATGATCCTGTGGGGGTCCGAGGCAATTTTCCTTTTTGTGTTTTTAGCGATTGGGTGGCCAGCCAATTGGGTGGGAGGAAAATATATGCGCCGGGCCAATAGTGTGGGGTTAGATGGCGGTAGGCTGGTGCCCAATTTATGGTGACTTGAAGAATCGCAATGGGTGTTTTACAGTCTGGACTGCGGCCATTGGCTGAGCTTCCACGGAATTGGCCGACGTGAACGCTGTCGATGGAATTCTAGTCGTCAGGGTCCCGGTGGAACACGATACGGCTGGTCGGGTCCTGCCGAGGTCGGCATGAACCGATCCCGCTTGCGGAGCGATACCGGTGGCTCGTGGAAGAGCGACTGTGGGGGCTCGAGAATTTATGGCAATTTTCAGTCTGAAGTAGTTCAATCCGGCACTATGAGCATCGTCGGTCATGTAAAGCTTAGCCTTGACAGTCATAGGCTTCCCCAGAGGCTCCATCATGACAAACACCACTCAAGAGAACCAACTCCAGTTGGTTCACAGAGACTGATGATTTATTCCTAACAGAGAATCAGCTAATTGACAGATAAGGTTGAGGAGATGCAGGCAGTCATGCAGCCTCGTTAGCGTGCCTTGCATCAAACAAAACCTCTTATCAGTCTCTTCACAGTCTCTCCTTAATCGGCTCACGGTTCTGAGACGAGTTGGTTCGAATCTGTCTCCTGTCTCCGTCCATGTTGATGCTGTCTAGGAATCTCGCATCTAGGGACGCTTGCTAGCTACAAAGCCTTATCAACGTCCTGTCTATCTACGGGCCCAGAACCCTGAAAGTCCCCGGCTATCAACTACGATAACTGCCAATCTCCTCCTCCTCAGAGCTGGTACACGGGGGAGTCATTAGATGCGTATTAGTAATGTACAATTCAGGTCTAGTTAACTTGTGTGCCATCAAGCACTGCGCTCACACTCGCTGTCACTGTCGGCAAGCCAGCCTCTAGCCCGCTCAACAGCCCGATCCCATTGGCGGTAGTGCTTATCACGCACAACAGGATCAAGAGAAGGCTCGAATGCCGTTTTCGAGCTCTTTGCTTGGTGCCGCTTGACATCGTCAAGATCTGACCAAATGCCAACCGCTAGGCCGGCTGCAATGGCAGACCCCAGAGCTGTAGGTTCCTTCATGGCTGGCCGCACAACCGGCAGGCCAAGGATATCGGCCTGGATCTGCATCGCGACGTTCGAGGCCGTAAGACCACCATCAACGTAGAGCTCCAAAAATGGAGTCTGGCTATCGCGCGCCATGCATTCGAGAATGGCCCGAGTCTGAAAACAAGTCGCCTCGATTGCGGCACGGGCAAGGTGGCACTTGTTTGTGTAGGCCGTCATTCCAACAATGGTACCGCGGGCGTTAGGACACCAGTAGGGCGCAAACAAACCGCTGAATGCCGTAACAAAATACACCCCACCAGCGTCCGGGACCTGGCTCGCAAGTTCGCCAATTTGGTCTGCTGTTTCAATGAGTCCAAGATTGTCGCGAAACCAGCCAATAATGCTGCCAGCGACTGCAATACTGCCCTCGAGTGCGTAAACGGGTCCTTGACCTGGAAGTTGGTATGCAATTGTAGTAAGGAGCCCCGTTTTACTGAAGATCGGCTTGGACCCAGTATTGTACAGCAGGAAGCAGCCAGTTCCATAGGTATTTTTTGCAGAGCCCTGGTCAAAGCCGAGATGGCCAAACAACGCAGCCGATTGGTCTCCAAGACAGCCAGCAATTGGTAAATTTGGAAAAGGATTGGCTGGCCCATGAGCGGGGAAAACTAGGTGGGCATAGACTTCAGCAGACGAGACAATCTTGGGTAGGACCAACTTTTCCACGCCAAAGAAATCGAGTAAAAATGTATCGTACTCGAGCGTATTGATGTTCATAAACATCGATCGCGACGCATTTGTGGCATCAGTAACATGTGCAGCGCCGTCACTAAGTCGGTGGATTAGCCAAGAGTCCACAGTTCCAAAACACAAGTCGCCTCGCTCGTAGCATTCTCGCACGGCATCAACCTCGTCTAGCATCCACCGCACCTTGAGTGCAGCAAAGTATGCAGACATGTGCAGTCCAGATAGTTTCTGGACCTTTTCAGCATCTTTTTTGGCAGACAAGCGTTTCACAATACCTTCTGTCCGAATGTCGGACCACACAATGGCCCGGTGGACGGCACGACCAGTTCGTCTATCCCATAAAACAGTTGTTTCTCGTTGATTTGAGATGCCCATTGCCATTACAGATGATAGAGGAACCCCCTTTTCGCTAAGCTGCTGAGCTGCCCCTGTAATACAGTCGACACATGTTGTCACCAACTCCTCTGGATCATGCTCCACCCACCCAGGATTGGGGTAGTACTGTGTAAACGTTTTTTGGTACGATGCGACCGGCTCGAGGCTGGAGTTAAATATAATGGCCCGAGCCGATGTCGTTCCTTGATCAAGCCCAAGCACATATTTTTCACGCGCCTCGTCGCCCGGTACCATTTTTTCCGTTTCCTTCTGGCGTTAGGGCGTTAGTCTACGCATAATTTGTACCGACATCGCAACTGGTTGGAACGATTTATCGTTCAGTTACTGGTGGCAATGCTTCAAGGTATCAATTATCAAGGCTATAAGTTTTACCATGAGATGACTTACCAAGGCAACCTTGGGTTCCTGCCCGTAATGCAAACGATGGCAAACGTTCTCAAATGGAATTTTCCTTTGCAGTCGCGAGAAAAACCCCACATGAAGGTGGGAGCCGGCGACCATACCCTGATATTAGCCAGAAACGATTTGCATAAACCTATGGTGAGCCTCCCGTGGATACAGTGTCAATTGGATACCTCGAAAGACACATCAAACTCGTTATACTTTCTAGAGTTCCTTCTCCCTGTCTGGTTGAAGACTATCAAAGACTGTCTGGCTCAAGTGACCCACAATGGATCTGTAGACTACTCAAGTGCACTGGATGTGTAAACTTTGGCTAGACTCGTTTTATGGCTCACGCATGGGTACCAGTGCGGCCAATAAAGGTCTGAACCACGGTCAATCTATCCCAGGTAATGGAAGGCCCAGCAAGAGTGCTCTGTGTTGGAACACATAAAGTTAGGCGGCGCTCGTATCAGGAAGAATAAAACATTATCCTCCACTTGCATTGCGTGAGAGCTACAACAATGAATGCCTGCGTGGACTGAAACTTGTAGACTGAGTTTTCTGAAATATCCGCTGAGAAAACAGTCCTCTACACCAACATGCGGCGTATCAGGTGCCGATTTGCATTTGAGTCGCAGATTCATGCAAGCAGCGCTGCATGAAAGGCGGTCACTTTAGAGGACTCGGTTAGAAGTAATTGCTTATCAGCAGGCTGTGCATTAGCTCCAGAAGCAATTTTAAATGTTGGCATCGTCAAATGAGCTTGTACTTGCATGTGTCTTGTCCCTATGCCTTCCTAGTACTGATGTCTGCCATTACAGAGCGGGTTAGGGCTCACAATAATGTTCCCCTCCCCCTCATCAAGTGGCCCTCTACGTTACTGATTGACTTCAAAGGTCAAAGTATCTGCAGCGCTCTCCAGAGAAATTCAGTCTTGTATAGCTCTAGTACCTGTGGACAAACACAAATAGTCAAGGTAATTGATAGGAGTGCTTTATCGGAGATCTTATGGAAGGTGAGTATAGGTGGTGGCGGTTTCATTTCTTAATGGACTCACTTTTCGCAGTTGCTGTCTACACGACTACAGTGGCCTCTTTGGCAACTGCTCAAGTTTTGATACAATCCAAACCATGCTCTATACACAGCTGACGCCAGTGTTTCTTGTTCCAACGGCCCTGAGGGGTCCGGCAGTAGGCAGAAATGAAGACGTCAATCTAATGATTCGCAAATTTGTAGTGGATAAGGGTGCAAAGGTAACAATTGGCCGTGAATCGGCCAGTCAGGCTCTACATGCTTCCAAGAGTAATGCCCTGTTTCACGGTAGAGTTGTTTCGCGACAGCATGGGGCCCTTGAAAACGTCGGAGGACAGCTGTTTTACGAGGACACTGGGTCCTACGCGGGTAGCAGAGTCAACGACAAGGTGGTGAGGGGTGGAGATCTGGTCAAGCTTAGTTCCGGTGACGTCGTGACATTGTCCTCAGCAAAAGCGTTTGCTAGGATGGTTGAGTTTCAGGTCTTTTTCAACATGTGCAAGTTGGGTGATTCCCTAGTAGGCGAGGTTCTGCAGACTAGGGTTTATGGCTCGCAGTCTCCTGAGGCTCCCGCACCAATCATGCTAAAGACACCTGACAGTGTGGAGGAGCCAGACGAGAACGAGAATGATAATGACGATCATCTTGTTGTTGTTAGCGTTGGCCCTGCGAATGGTGGGGTCGTTGAAGCTAAGCACAGTGTTATATACCAGGAGACGGACGACGATGTGTGTGTTCGCATCGACGGAATTGTCCGGCCCATGGCAGAGAGTGACCCGCTTGTAAAGCCGTCTATGACTCTGATCAACACTTTGCCTCCCGATAACGACGATAGTGGCACACGAGCAATGCACAGCGAACTCGACAAAAGCCAGGAAGAAAGCGCCGATGTAGAGGCAGCTAGGCAGGTCAAGTCTATCGACCTACAGACGTCCCCAGCCTCCACCTCTGAAAGTGTTTGTGACTCACTAGTGATTGTGTCGCAAGCGAGTTCACGCGGTAGCCTCGCGCCTGAGGAAGGCAGCAACTGCGTTGAGTCAAGCGCAAATGGTAGACTCCTCCCAGACTTTGGTAGTACCACGAAAGAATGTGCCTATGTTTCCAATACCACTAACACTGACCCTTTGGCAGATCACGACTCGCGATCCAAAGAGTACGACGATTCTTGTTGCGATTCCAACAATAGCTCCAGTTTCAGTTTCGATACCGATGCACAATACGAAAAGTCAGACATTGGGCGCGGTCAAACTCTGGCAGAATACATCAACAACGTTGGAATATATGATTCCAGTCGCGATTATAACCCAGAACCCAGCACATCAGAGTCCGAGTGTGAGATCGAATTCGAAAATGGTTCGATCCTAGAGGAATATGCGGGACTTCCATCGTGGCACTCAGCTAACAATTTGTCGGAAAACCAAGAGGAGGTGGCTTCGAATACCTCGCAGAATGATGAATCCCCGCTCCATTCATCTAGTTCGGAATGGGAGAACGAGTCAAACTTGGACGAAAGCAGCAAAAGCTTTGACGACGATTATGGCTTGAGCCAGACCTCGGACGACAGCAATTACAGCAGCGACAGCGAATCTGAAGTCAAATATTTAACAGCCCCGCGCATCGAGAGCCATAAACGCGTGCGGGATACCGAAGGCGAGAACACAAAGGACGAGTCGGACGACGTCAAACCCCCTGACCCAAAGCGACTACAACAACAAGGTCCTTCAATGCCGTCATCATCATCCGTTACAAAAGAAATAGCAAAGGGGATTGCCTGGGGAGCGCTAGGTGGGATGATCACTATTGGTCTTTTAGCGTCTGCAGCTCCCACAGGCATATAGGCATATATCATAATCAATGATAGCTTTTACTATCATGTGGTCCCATTAGCGCTTGGAGCCTGCTTTCATTAAGAAATTCAATAACAGGCATATCTGCATAATCTTGATAATCATGTGGTCCCATTAGAGCTGAGGAGCCCGTTTTCATTGAGAAATTCAATGAATTGAAGCACTTTAGCATTCTCAGATTCCATATCGCGCTGCACAAGTTTGACAAAGAGAGAAGAGGCCACGGGCGCTTCGTAGCGCTTATAAGCTGGCGCATTGCTTGGTTTGGCATGAGTGAATTTGCAGTTGTCTCCCCGACGGCAATGGCCAGAAAGAAAATATTTGCATACGGGACCACGGTGCTGGCCCTTTAAAGAACGACTCGAACTTGAAGCGCCAAGATTGCCAGGTGTGCCAGCCTGCTCTTTGCCGCTAGTCGTACCATCTCGTTTCTGCTGGTCGTCCTTCGCACGCTCAAGCTTTTCTTTGATCCGCTCTGCCGTAGGGAAATTCTTGCGTCGCTGGGCAATCCACGCCTCCGCATCCGCAGATGCCTCCTTGACTGCCGTAGAGACCATGGCCATATCGCCATCTGGCTTACTATCGCCCTCTATATTCTTTTTGTAGGGATGAAATGCGTCTCCAGTTCTTTGTCTCGATGGTCCGGATCGATTCCGCCGTTGGTCCAGTGCGCCACGGCCATTGTGGACAGGCACAGATATCTGTGAAGCTGCTGGGGCGGGCGGTGGCGGCGGAGGTTTATAGATGTACTCGTCCATTGCGCGAGCACAAAGGTAGACAATCATCGAGCTGATGAAACTCAATTTCTATGCGCATACATGCACCTCACGAGCACGGAATTCACCTCCCAACCAGCCTTAAATCCGCACTCAACAGTGTAGTAGCACCTAGTGATTAATTACTCTGCCAAACAATGAGCTCCGGATCACTTATTCAGCGCGCCTCCAACTTTGTTTTCTCCAAGGACGGTCTGAAGTATGTTGCTGTTGTCTTGGATATTTTGTATCCACCGCTAACCTTTAGGTGTAAGTGTTTTCGCCGATTTCGGAATTGACCGTTCAGTTCGGGATACATTACGGCTCCTATACATCTGCTTTATGATATGGAATGGTGATAGCGGACGAGATCTATACATTCGGTTGTGATCCGGGCGGGCAATTTGGGTTCCCAGTAATGAAGAGGTGGGTGAGTTCGCTAACCACAGACGTTTGTTCGACGCATTTTTGGGGTCCCGTATCGAACTTTGGCATCCCTGTTGCTGCCGTTTTGGATCTTAAGAAAGATCCTGAACTTATCTCGGGACCAATGACTGGCTCGCTTGTAGTCTACTCGGCTGTTTTCATGAAATATGCACTTTCCGTCACTCCGTGGAACCCACTTCTATTTGCGTGCCATGTCGTTAACGAGACTGCCCAGCTTGGCCAGGGAATGCGATACATCAACTATTGGTATCTCGGTGGCCGTGAGCGCCGCCCAACCCCTGCAGTTGAAGTGAAAAAGGATTAAATTCTAGAGTCAACGTAAATTATGGCATACTCTGTATAGAATGACTCCGTAGACCCGAAACTTAATCGAAGAGGCCCCGCGCCTGTGAAGCGCCCTGGGTGGGTCCTAGAGCTATAACATCGTTTTGATTGTTGCGATTTCCATTTAGGGCCCGCAGTTCTTCAGAATCGCCGGGCTGTGAACGGTGGCCCACCTCCTCGGCAATCTGGGTAAGCTGCCGGTCTACCTCGTCATCGCTTTCCGACTCAGCGGCAAGCAGTGACTGAGATACATGCCGAAACACAGGTCGTCTGTTACCATTCTCAGACGCCCCGTCCATATTGTTATCCCATACAACTGATGGCTGGTTGAAATCTTCGTCGACAGTGGGCTTATGAGTAGCTGTCGACCGCTGTACAGCGTTATGAGCGGTGTCCAGACCTCCTAGCGATGTAGCAACTGTACTGGCACGACCGACCGCCGCGGCAACCGGCGGGTGCTCTCCACTGGCCTGGTTAAAGTCATTATGTACTACAAACGAGTCAACCACAGAGGATGAGTCCCTGGCAACGCGCTGTCGTTTCGTAAGCCTCGTTGCTTCAGTGGTTGGTTTGTCGACTTCGTCATCACCCGTATAACCAGATGCAATAAATACAAATAGTATCTCCACTTTGGTGGGCAGAGTTGGATTGACCACCTCAAATAGTGCCGGCAGTCCCGGTTTATAAAAATAGCATCGCAGCGCTGTCTCCCTCTGCAATGCATCAGCAAAGTTGACGACAGTACGAAGTTCCTTGAGTCGTACTGTAATTCCGGCACCTGAGTCAACTTGGTACTCGTCAATATTCTCGAGAGACATTGTCATTGATGTTTGAAGGGGTTGCTTGAGCACTTCCTTGTCGGCAACAATTTCTCTAGTGTACACCATTATTTCAAGCTCTTCCTCAGAAAACGAGACTTGGAATTCCTCTGCGCGTTGAGAAGTGTAATCTAGACATTCCCTCAGGTACTTGGCTTGTACTTGATATGAATTAGGACATGCATCCCTGTTAAAAGTAACGTCATAATTCTGCTGTGTATCCATACATTGTACCCGGTACGACTTTGTTATCCCGCTCTCCATCTGTATTTCAATCGTCATTATCTGAGACACCCCGCTTCTAGCTGACCCCGAGCTTTGGGCGTAGGCTGGCCGCCCTACTTTCCGAGATTGCTTTTCTTGGTATCGCAAAACGCAACTCCTTATTCCCCTCCCATCTCTTTCTATGCGACGGAATATAGTAGCAATAGTCTTGCTGTTAGCAACCACATAGAAAATGAACAACAAGATGAATTAGAATGGCACGGGCGAACACGAACGCAGCTATGACAAAACCAAGAGCCAGCTGGTCGCGCGAGTAAACACCAACATAGATTCCTCAAGGAAATCCTCCTGGGACCGTAGTAAAACATACCTTGGAAGACACTTGGAACTGAATTCGTTCTTGCTCAATGGACTGATGAAACGAAGATTGTACGCGGAACTGGTAGTTTGTAAAGAAACCCCTCGGGTAGCGCGTCAGGCCAAACACAGATCGCGACGGGTTAATTGTTGTTGTAACCAACTGTTGTAAGTAACCGCCCGTATTAAACTAGCGCTGATACCTACCATATTATTGGTAATGTCAAACGAAACGTAATGGCCGAGTTTTGTTAGACAAATCAGAGATTTTGCCCAGCATCGCAAATCTATCCCACCGGGAACAACTGATTCAAACTCCATGACTAGATTGCATACTCATCAGAACGCACAAAATGGCAACTACCTACGTGACCACCAGTTGGCTTGGTTTGTGTTATGGACGCACGGCTGAGTAACATGATTTGCAGCCGCGCGATATGTTACGTTGAATCAATTCGTCGGAGCAGCTGGCCCAGAAGGTGCAACTTGTCGCGGAGCCTCTGACTTGTCCGTCGTAATTTTCTTCTTCTTGGTCTTCTTTGGTTTCGATTGAACATCGTCACCTACAACTTTCTTCTTCTTTTTGACTTTCTTGTGAACCACCTCAACAGAGTTATCGTCACCTACCCCAGAGCTGGGTGGCTCCTTGAGCAATTCTTTCCGTAGTCTATTGACTTCTGCGGCTGCATCGATGGACGCTGTTGTTTGTTGATCCAAATCTAGAGTGGCCAGACGGTTTTCCAGCTTTAGAAGACCCCCCTTACGAGCAGCCTTTTTATTCACGGGAGCTAGGGGCTCCCCAGTAGCATGACTAGCAGACGAACCATCTCCAGGAATCGTCTCGTCTTGAATAATTGCAACTTTGCGGCGTGGAGGTGCCACCTGTGCCGACTTTGATGCTAATTTTTTGTCTGATTGTAAGGGAGTCCTGGCAGCCGGATCATCTCCCCGAGGAGTCAGTGGTCTCGAACCCACCGGAGTGGCCGACCCCGACTTGACAGAAATGTAAAATGGATCGTCCCGCTGTCGTTCCAGGCGCTCAAGCCTACGGCGTTCAATCTCTTCGGGGTTCGCCAGAGTTTCATCGGCTTCCTGATCATTTTGCTCCTGGAGTTCTTCGTCGCTTTGTGTATCATCGTCAAAGTTAAGCAAGGTGGGCTCATCGGGGCAAATGGGAGACTCCAAGTCTAAATCATCTGGCACAGCTATACGTTTCTGAGCAGTCGCTGCAACGGGTCCAAGCTCATACTGGTTAAAAAGTGATGGTAGAGCAAGAGTTAAGAGAAGGGGTGGGTCCTCTGCAGTAGCTGGATGCTCAGAAACACCTTGGTTCACAAGTCGCAACAGTTCAAGGAACCCTGCTGCGCGTTCCTGGACCTCGTAGTTGCTGGATGTCGAATGAATTTCCAAGGACTCAATAAGACCCCTAATGCCCTGTAACGTTCTGTCGCATCGTGCAGCTGACCAGGGCTCGAGATGTCGGTTCTCCCGAGTTGCAAAGACCTTGAGCGCAGCAGGTATGGAGTAGATATGAATATCGTCGCTGATACGACCAGGCGCATGGGGAATAGCCAGTAATGAGTCCAGAACTTCAGACGGATATTCAAGTAAACTAGAGTATTCTCCAACAATCCAGATAGCGTAAGGTAACACCGACGGTAATTGAAGAATTGTTTCTCCATCGGTTACAAGCTTGGCCGCGGCCGCAACGACAGTATCGCGGACGCTCACGACCCGCACCGCCATATTTCTTAGCTGCTCACCAATGAGCTCGCCAAGTTCCCCTGAAGGACCCTTTGCAAATTCAATAAGATCAACCAAGACCTGAGTGTACCACTCAAAATCCGGTATCATTGCATACGTGTCTCTGGCACACACATCAATAATTTTTCTCATTGCTTCGAATCTGTATGTGACCAGTCCTTCGTATTTATCATGTCGTTCATCAAGTTGGGCTTCTGCTTTGAGCTGCTTCAGCAGGCGGTTGACAATTCGATATATGTTATTTTCGGTAGTGACGCCAGCCACAATGTCAAGTACTCGCTGACGAAGAGTCAGATCCGCGTCATCAATGCACTCTAGTACAATGTCATCTTGGTTTGAAACAAACTCTGGGTTGATCTTGACCATTTTTCCAAGAGCCACCAGTCCAACGTATTTAAGATTCTGGTCGGATTCTTGCAAAAAGTCTCTTAAACGATTAATGCAGATAGATGCCAAATGGTCGTCATCTGGCGACAACATGCCCGCCGAAACGATACAGTTGATGCACTCATACGTCAAGGACATTGCTCCGGTGGATTCCATCAGCTGCAAAATCTGCGGGAGCAGCTTAGGCTTGAGACGTGGCTCGGCAGGAACTAGAGATGAAAAGAGCTTAAGGATCTTAATCAGCATCCAATTGTTCTTGGAAGTTGTCAACAGCTCGTACAACTGCGGCGCGAGCTCCAAGTATGCCTTGGAGGTGCTATTATTGACCAGCTCGCAAATTGTGTTGACAGCTGCCGATACCACAGACTGGTCAGGATCATCAAGTTTATCTCTCAGCCTCGGTAGAAAAATCGTCAAAGCTTCTGGATACTGCGCTACTACCTTGTACATAGCAAGCAGCGCCTTTTTCCGAATGTAAGGTTTGGTATGCGTGACCATCCTTGCCACGTCGTCTGCAAGATCCTGGGCAAGCGACGGTGTGACGATGCTGGCAACACCGCTCAGAGCCACGGCTACCTCCAGTACCGACGAAGACGACAAGTCCTTCTTCAACAGATTTGTAGTGAGCATTAGCACGTCTGTGTCGTTCTTAAACGACTGCATGGCAGCCAAGTACCCCATCCTTTTCTGCTGAAAACGAGCACTAGACATCACTTCCAAGACGTGAAAACTTGCCCACGACATATCGTATCCGTACATTTCTAGATATGCAAGTTTGAGAACCGCCATTGTCTTGACTTCCATATCGGGGCTCTTAGCCTCGGTGCGACAGTCACGGAGTGCATTCTTAATAAACTCTTCCTTTAGCTGGACATCATTTGTCGCTCGCATACCTCTAATTAAGTCTCTCAGCGACTTTTCGAATCTAACGTTAGCTGTGGCAAATCGAGGCAACGTCTGGTTTCCATGTGTCCCACTCAAACATAAATTGGAGTATATCAACAGCTCACTGTTAGGTCTCCTTAGTCTCTTAAGTAAACAAAAAGTCCTTCAAATGTCAAACAGATCGGACATTCCAAAAGTCAGGTCTCTAGACTTCACAACTCATTAGAACAAACGTACACAATCCCAAACGGACGAAGGCGCTCGCGGGCTTCGTCACGAGTCGCCGTTGACATGACACTGGAGCATTCAGCTAAGACCACGACGCCAGATGCTCAGTGTTAGGATTTCGGTGTTGAGACCGTCGCTGTTTTGGTTCAAGGTATTCTGAGTCGCCAAGTAAGCGTACAGTACGGCTGGACGACAGCCGTATCCTACCAGACTCCAACCCGTCTCGCGATTGATTCATGTCCACTACTGGATGCGCTTTACAGATCACCTAGGTATGTATCACGGCTGCTAGTTGTTTGGAAGTACAAAAGAACCTTGAAAGAAGCATAATTCGTTATATTGTTGAGCCTAACCGTAGATGGAGCAGCCTCCGCAACATCGAGGTCACACGCGATGGTCTAGCTTAGAGTCATCTTTATACGGAGTTTCGCTTGCTGGGTATTCTGACGAAGACGATGGTGGTGACGCGTCTTCGGTTTCGTCGTATGCGGGCTCAGCACGTGGCAGTTTGAACGAACAGCCAGAGATTTCCCCAGCGAGATATTTGAGCGAATCGCTAATGGAAGCATTTGACCCATCCCCACTCGATACTGCCATCGCCGTTCAAGCTCAAACGTCTGGTATGCTACATGCGAAAGCAAACGAGCTGGATGCGCTATATCATGAGGCCAGTGCGAGGCTGGCCGAGCTATCGAAGACATTTGCAGAAGGTGTTAAGGTGTCTAAAAAGGTTGTCAGGGATCTAGAGTGGGCCCAGCGTCACATCAAGCTGTTGACGCGAACCGCAAGAAATGCATGCCCCATAGAGTACGTCGAAGCTGAGGATATTGTCAAACGAAATACTCGCTCGTTATAGACTTGTGGACCTGAACTGAGATATGAATCTATGAGGGTGGAGCAAGTTAAAATAATGCCATTTCATTTGCTTTGCATACACGTTTCTACCTATCCTACTCGCCAAACTTCTATAGATTGGATCTTAAATTTGCCATCATCCCTACTAGCACTAAGCGGCTCGTTGCCATAAGTAAGGCACCGATTACTAACGCCATGGTCAAGATTATCGTCCAGCCATAGCCCGTAGTGCCCGTCGCCGCCTCCCATGGATAGAAACCTGTTTGTGCAATAGACATCAAAGTCATTCATGCCAGTGTGCGGAAATGCTTGAAACCGGAGCGTTGCCTCCTCGCCGACAACTTGCGACTTCCACAGAAAACACTCTCCGTTGCCGTAAAACCGGCGCCCTTCAGTGGTGGGATGGAAATGCTCATTAGAATAAGCCCCAAATACCTGGCCATCCATATCGCGAACGATCAGCACATACCCGTGACGCCGGTCAGTTTTGGGCCGCGAGTGATCGTAAAGAGTGGAAAGAGACGCCCCGTGTTGTTCCAAGTTGTATAACAGAGTCCACTGGTCATACAGTCTTAGCCTGGCTGGCAGCAGCTCTCTGATTTCGGCAGCGAGCTCTTGAGTCAGAAGCCGCTGGCGCGTGCGTGCTGCATATCCTTTCAATTCGAGCTGTGGTAAGCCTAAAGCATCGATTGAAGATGACAACGAGTCACTGGCGTCATTGGAAAATGAATTTACGCCGCCATCTGTTGGTTCTACGCCGCCGTTCTTTGTGCTATGATCGCCCAATCCAGACCAATGACGACGCAAAAACCCAAACGAGCTTCTTGGAGAGGATGCTTCACCCATTAGTGCTAAATCTCCGTCCTCGCCCTTTACAGCGACTCTCCATCCCTCGTCCTCGGTGTGTCCAGTGGTCTGGCTGTTGTCTTGAACGTGGGGATGTTTTTTCCAATGCCGCGCCATCATCTGTGACCACCGGCATGTGTGCATGCATATCCTCATTTTACTATTGTCATTATCAGCCAACGGAGACCGCTAGCATTTCGCAGGGGAACCCCCAAATGTCTATCTAACATATTTATAATCTAGTATCTGCAGGTGTTAGTGACTGGGAATCTGACCCAGCATCTCACGGCGACAGTAGTCGTTGCATTCGTTGAAGATTTGCGCCTGCTTTGCAATGTCGGCAAGGTGGCTCACAACTTTCTCGTTGCCACGGACAAAGCCATATATATTGTACCTGAGACCGTGCTGTTCGCAGAATTCAATCACACGACTCTGGACTTTGCGGAAGTTGTGGCGGGGCATGCGTGGAAACAAGTGGTGGATCACCTGGAATTGGAGCCCGCCATGGACAAAGTCTAACCACGCAGGACAGTCCACGTCCATGGTAGTACGGACTTGGCGTGCAGGAAACGACTCTTCGGGCAAAAAGTCTAGAGTTGACATGGCAAAGTGCGAAAGAACGATTTGCACATGCACTGGCATCGTGACAATATGCGACACCATGACAAACAGGAGCCGTTGGCCAGTAGTGTGCAGCGCGCATGCAACAGTACGGTAAAAGAACCAGTACGTAAAAACACAGAGACCTGTGAGTTCAAGCCACGGAATAAACGCTGCTTTACCACGGCGGGGCCCAAGTCCCCGTAGCAGATGCTCCCACGATAAGCGGTACAGGTTGAAGCGGCCAAGGCATAAAATAGGATAATAAGTGTAATTCTGGACAGTTAACATGACACGCGCAACTGCATCGTACGTCAGTACTCGCTTGTAGAAAGATGACTTGACGTTTGTCAGTAACCGCGCCGACACCGCGAAAAATGGCATGTGTTGGATATCCGGGTCATGTACCGGGTCATTGGTAACAATGTGATGCACATTATGGTTGCGCTTCCACCACCCCAGTGACAAGCCTCCAAGGAAGTCGGCAATGAATATACCAAAGATATTGTCTAGATAGTAGTTGTGAGTGATTGCTAAATGCCCAGCATCGTGAGCAATAAAGGTGAGTTGGTGCCAAGCCAGCCCGAGAGCCACAGCCGACAATGTCAGCCACAGTGTTCCCGTAGTTGGGGTATCACGCCACTGGAAAAGTAGCCAAGACGTGAAGAACAGAGGCAGAATACGAGAAGCCTCACCAGCATAGCCCCAGTAATTACACTGAAACCAGCCCTCGTCCTCAAGTTGTTTGTATAGGTGGCGGAAGTCGGACACAATCTTCCCTTGCGTATCCTCGTCCATTTTAGCGTAGTGTTCAAGGTCGTCCCCTGCTCTCTTGTCGTCATAATCTTTAATAGCTCTGAGTCCGGCTTCACTGAACTGCTCTGGCTGGCCGGCCCAGCCGGCAAACGCACCAGAGGCATCCCCACTACCAGCGGAGGTATCTTCGTTCTCGGATAAAACAACTCCCTCGTCGAGGTCCATTTCGACGCGTGTGCGAAACCGACCCCCTTGGATAGGAGACTTGAAGTTTCTCCACGGCGTTTCGACCGTTCCGATAGCAAACTGTCTCGCAAACATTAGCGACTCGGTCGCATGGTACACATCCATCTCCTGGGTTGCATCCCTACCAATCATATGTTTAATGGCAAGGTCTCCACCGGGATGTTTTCTAATCCATCCGTTGAGTTTGAGAGCGAGCCCGTGATACACAACGATGAGGTTTCCTTCGGCAATGAGGGCCTCAACATCGCAACGACTGAGTTGGATCTTTCCTCCCATGTTTATAATTGCTTCTACCACCTGAATACACCCATGTGCCGCTTCCAATTGTAATTTAGAAGATGACTTGGTGTTTTCACGTCCCTGTATCGGCCCACATGCATATATGTAAAACCATTGAAATACAAACAAAACTACAAAACCCGTTATTTTTGGCGAGTTTTTGAGAAAGCCCCCTTCAAGACTGGAACTGATAACAGTATTTCTAGAAAGTTAGTCTATCCGAATGCATTGAAAATCATCAATCTATAATGAAATGAGTCGTGGCGAAACACAAAAGGGGAATTAGTCAAACGTGATCTTTTTTGCCTTTTTTGTCATGTCAACGTCCTTGAAAAAGGCACCATAGGCCGAATGCTCCTTCTTCTTAGTATGCGTACCAAATTTGAGGAGATCCTCCGGTACCGGCTGGTTGGCGCCGCGAAGCACATTCACTAGTGCGCCCGCCAAGTGCTTCTCGTGTTCGGTGAACAAAGTAATAGCAAGCCCAGACTGGCCGGCACGACCCGTTCTACCAATACGATGGACATAATCTTCGGCAGTAAGCGGGAATGTGAGGTTAACAACCACCTTGACTGCAGGAATGTCAAGACCACGGGCCGCGACATCGGTTGCCAGCATAATTTTACAGCGGCCACTCTTAAACTCGTCTAGAGCGTGTGTTCGCTGAGCCTGGCCAAGATCTCCGTGGATGGCCGCAAGTCGATAGCCCTTGTTCTGAAGAAGACGCTCAACACGGGCTGCCTCTCTCTTGTAAAGCGCGAAAATGAGGATCTTATCTTCGCCACTACCAGCGTGAAGTTCTCGCAGAAGAGACAGCAGACGTTGCTCCTTTCTCATTGGGTCGATCACTTCGACTCGCTGCTCAATACGTTTGTTGGCCGATAACTCGTCACGATCACCAATGGATACCTTTGCCGCGGCCGTCAAGAAAGTTGACGCCAGCTCGCGTACTTCCTTGGGCCAGGTGGCAGTAAACATGACTGTCTGACGTCCAACGGACTGAGTCTGGCCAATTAGCATCTTTATGTCCTCCTCAAATCCTTTCTCAAGCATCCGATCCGCCTCGTCAAGCACGAGATAGTCTACTGTCTTGAGGTTTGCGTGACCTTCCTCGACAAGATCCTTTAGACGGCCCGGGGTGGCAACTACTACAGACGCCTTTCTCAGCTGCCTTTTCTGGTCTTCCTTGGGGACTCCACCGTACACGACAGCAACTCCGACGCCCGCCTCCTTGGCGAGCATCTCGATGTTATCGTAGATTTGAAGAGCCAATTCGCGCGTAGGAGAGATCACCAAAACACGGATGCCCCTGGTGCCAGGTGAATCCATAAGTTTTTGAATTGCTGGCACAGCGAATGCCATGGTTTTTCCGGAACCCGTCTCTGCGACGCCAATGACATCTCTTCCTGCGAGCAAAAAGGGCCACGAAGCCGACTGGATAGGAGTGGGCTTTGAATACTGCGACAACACTTTGGACACCAACTTGTTGACATGGAGCTCGTCGAACTTGAGAATTGGTTGAGTGTCTGACATTTTAGGATCCTCGAGTGTGACGCTGTTTTCTTCCAAGAACTGCTTGATTTCGGCAGTGCTGGACTGATTATTGACTAGGGGCTTGCTAGCCTCTTGGGTGCCTTTGGTCTCATTGTCTTTCCTTCGCTTGTCCTTCTTGTGTTTCTTGTCCTTCTTGTCTTTCTTGTCCTTCTTTTCTTTCTTTTCCTTCTTGTCTACTTTTTCCTTCTTGTCCTTCTTGTCCTTCTTGGCTTTCTTGTCCTTGTTATCCACCTTTATCCGTTTAGCTTCAACAACATCTTCGTCATCTCTCTTGTCTCTCTTACGAATTCCCTCGGTCATCCTAAGTTTTGGTGTTTCGAGGTCGGTTGAATCTCGTGTCCAGCTCCCGCAAAACTAAAAAAAAAATTGCCAGCCGCGTGTCAGCCGCACACGGCTGGAAACACTCCTAGTGATGAAAACAACTCCTCCAGTGCTAAGAAGATAAGCCCCAGTATACAAACATCGACTAAATGAAATCTGAAATTGGGAAGTTATACCACATACTGGTTTGAGAACCAACCACGTGTCGGTATTGCAAAACATGCCGATCGGCTCAAGAAGTGATCCATGTCATGAAATAAGCTGTAGCGCGCTGTGTATCGAATTCACGCCGATTAGCGCGCTCGACGTCACTACCGCTCGGTGTAAGTTCACGCATGGCTACGCGGCGGCTACCCGCTTCTATCCATGCACAACGGCGCATGACGCCACGTAGCCATCGCACAACTATCAGCCACAGCCATAGCTGCCATAGCTGCTTGTGTCTGTACACTATCCCGTCATCAGCCATGATAATGTTTAAGGCGAGAACTGTCTGGCTATCACTAATGATTCGTCTCGTCCCACTTCAACGGCGGCGAACTCAGGAAACACGCACACACGTACTAACTAGTAACCTCAGCATTTCGGATTGTAGCCTTTGTAAATCCGCGTCTTTCCATTAATCTCGTTGTCTCGCTAGGCGAGTTCGCCAAATATTTTAGCCCAACCGGATCAGGGCAGTTGACACCGAAAGAAAACATGAACCAGGGCTTGTGCGTGCGGCTGGGATATAAAGGCCCGAAGACTTCGGAATTTTGGTCTTCGGCACTTTCACCGGTTAGATTTGTATTTTTGGTGGAACCTGAGCGGTGAGACGTGTAAAACGATCAGAAAACTCCTAGTCCGGTGGGATTTTGGAGTCGGTGGATACGCGCAAGTGGTACCACGTTTGAAACGACACACATTGCAGCCTCGACGGTGGCGCGGGATAAGCTTGCAACTAATATAAGGCCGGGAGAGCGTGCCGAGCAAGCGCGTAGATAGAGAAGAGGAGGATGCGTATTGGAGCGACATGTATGTGGCTGCTTATGGCAGCTGCTGAGCTGGTTAGCGGAGAGGTGGCTGGGGCCACGGGCAGCCGAACCGACAACTCGCAATTTCTCGACGCCAAGTTTGGCCGTCGACGTGATCAATCTATTAAGGACACGAGTGGTGCTACATTCCGCGATGTGGATGAGATAAACCTCAACGTGCGACCGATCATCGAGGAGCTCGTCAAGACCGACTACTTCCGGTACTACAAGGTCGATTTGTCCGAGGATTTATGTCCATATGTGGATGAAACACTGGGCATGTGCGGGAACCACGCATGTGCAGTCGAACCAGTTGAAAATGAGGCCGAAATCCCCGAGTTTTGGCGATCTCGATATCTTGGTAAGCTTGCAAAGGACTCTGTGTCCAATTCGCCCATGTGGCAAGTAGCTCGCGATGGAGGCAGTGAGTCGTGCATAAACCCAGATGAGAGCCTACCAGTATATCAACCAATTCGAGGCGTGACCGATCATATCGACTATTGCTATCCTGAAGATGAATCGCTCGACGGGCCCGGCGTCTATGTGTCGCTGCCCGACAACCCGGAGCGGTTTACTGGCTACGGAGGCGCACACGCCCACAAGGTATGGCGATCAGTGTATCAGGAAAATTGTTTTGGGTACCACGGAGATAGTCCCATGTCTCTAAATCCGGAAGATGTCGAATCCCATTTCGAGGCAGGAATGCATCAGGCTAGCTCGCTGTTATCCAGCGTTATGATGGAGCCAGTGCGCCACGACATTCATGAGGTTGGAGGTGATATTGGCAATCGCGCAATGAATGAAGATGAACTATGTGTTGAACAGCGACTGTTTTACAGGCTATTGTCTGGAATGCACTCTTCGATCTCGACACATCTTTGCTTTGCATACCTTAACAAAACGACTGGTGAGTGGAGCCCCAACCTAGAATTGTTCATGACTAGAGTCGGCAATCACCCGGAACGGCTATCAAACATGTACTTTAACTACGTTGTGGTGGCTCGCGCCATTGCAAAGCTGCGCAACTATATCGACGACATGCAGTTTTCGGGTGAATGCCCTAGCGTTGACGTTGACAACCGACGATCACTGTTGCGTCTTGTGCAGTCGGCACAAAGAACTGCCCCTTTTTTTAACGAGACGTCGTTATTTGCTTCGCCAGAATTTCAATCCCTCAAGGAAGAGTTCCGCGCTCGCGTAAAGAAAGTCAACGCGCTGATGTCATGTGTCGGCTGTGAACGCTGCCGCTTATGGGGTAAGCTACAGACGGCTGGTTATGGTACTGCCCTCAAGCTTTTATTTGAATTGCCTGAACGACCTCAAGACGACCCAGAGCGAGCTAACGAGGTTATGTCCACGTTCCGCCGCTCAGAATTAGTGGCACTCATCAACACGTTTGACCGCCTCACTCTTTCAGTAAGTGCTGTCAACTACTTCCGTGACCAATTCCGAGCAAACATGACCGGCAAAGACGTACCTAAGGAGACGCGTGATTCCAGGCAGCAGCCGACTTTGAGGGAGGCTTGGGACGACGAGTTTGGCTTATTCCTTGAGGGCCTTAAATTTGTGCTCAAATCCTACTATGAGTTACCCAAGAATCTCTGGACAATATTCGTGCATTATTCTTCCATTTATTGGAACCGATTTGTGGGTCTAGAGCCACGACAGGTACAAGTTCGAGTTGACCTGTGACTTGCGACCAATGTTCCCAGCTATTTCTATAAGATGCATTAGATAGTACAATCCCCACACTGTTCATAAATCACCACACCGTTGGAAAGCATGCACTCTCGCTCCCATATGACGCCAGTAGACAGTTCGGCAAATATGCGGTTGTAGGACTGCTATGCGTTCAGAAACGAAACAAAGACTATGCCCGGTAATAAATACAACTCTGACAAGCAACTCTCAACAACGATCAGCTAACACCAGCTTTTTCTTTCTTCCGGTTTTTTTTTCCTTTCTCCGCCTTTACGACCTCTTTATCGTCCTTGTCAGCTGTTTTGGCCGACTGACCCTCAGAATTGTCAAACATCTTTTTCGCTTCCGTAATTTCTTTCTGCAAGTACAGCAATTCCTCGACGCGGCCCAATTTTATTTTGTCCTTTCTAAGCGCAAATTTGAAATCATCCACTTTGATCTTCTGTCTATTTGCGCTCTTCGCGACTCTGTATGCCTCGTGACACTGTTCGTTAGTATAATGCACCAAAGAACAAGGGATCGTACTCAAAAAGGTACATACAACATCAGTGATATAGTCCTGAAGGATATCCTCAAGCACCATCACCGTCTCCGGGTATGGATTAGCGACATCGCCATACGCGTACAGCAGGGACTTCACTATAGTCAGTACTGGTAGCAAGTAAATCCAGATAAAACTGAAAACTATTAGCGGACTTACAATCATTAGTAAATAAATTTGTTCTCTTCCGACGGCGAACATGCTCTTGTGACATCGTGTCTATGTTAAAACTCATCTGAACATTGGTGGGGGACGTTTCTTAAGCATACAATATTTGGACCTACGTGGTAGCAGAGTTCGTCGAAACATGCATGGTTGATCCCCTCACTGACTGCCTACTCTAGCCTTTACTTAAGTATCTATTGCATTGTCACTTGCTCAAAAGAGATCCGAGCGGCCACTTTCACAACTTAGAATCCATCAGAACCGTTTCAACGGAGCATAATAACCTAACCTCGATGCAAATGCAAAGTGGGTATGCACCACACCACCTTCCAAAAAGTGTGGAGGAGAAACGGTTTCACCCGCATACGCGCGAAGGGAAGGGCGCCGGATCGAACGGTTGCCGGGTAGATCAGCTGTGTTAACTCACGAGGGAGTTAGGATCTGTCTGTGATATAGATTGGAGGGAGAGAAATGTCTCATACGCCCCCTCCGGCGGCGCAGCAACGGACAAAAACTTTTACCGGGTGCTGGACTTGCCGGGGTAGAAAGATCAAATGCGATTTAACTCGGCCCTTTTGCACGAATTGTGCAAAAGCCAACTTGAAGTGTGAGGGCTACACAGTCAAGCTCAAGTGGAGTACCGGGAAAAGTGACGGCACCGAGGATGACAACTTTCAACGGCGTAACGTCGAGTTTGTCGTGTACCCCAAGGAAATGCAGTACGAGACATATGAAGACATGGACGACCATCTAGCCCAGTTGCATGCCCCCGATCTTCCTCGTAGCGGAGATACAGTTGTTCTCGGGCCTTTCGGTGTCTTTGAAGGCATCAAGTCAATTCGAAAAACTCGCAAACGCAAAAGGCGTGGTGGTGATTCTCGGGATTCTGGTACGCTGTTTTTTATCCTATTACCATCTTAACTATCAATTCTAACTACAGGAATGTCAGAGAGAACTACTCCACTTGCAGCAGCAGCTGTAGTCGGTTCCGCAGAGTCGTCCCAAACGGCAACGCCTCTGGCGCTTATGCCGCTAGATGACGAGGACGATGCAAGCGATTCGCAGATATTCGCAAATGGTGTCACTGGTGGTGGACAGGGAGTTGCACAAGGTGCTGTGGACAACTCTAATGAAACCACACGAAGGGAGTACGAAGCTCTACAAGAGTTACTTAGCACCCTTGTTGGCACCGATCTAGTGACAATGATGCCCCAGGATACGTCACCATCGTCGCTCTTCGCGACAATCCATTGCGATCCTGTTCAGTACTTGTTGAATTTGGATGGAAAGTTTGGGCTACCGTCCCAAAGTCTGGTCTTTACTGCGCAATCACGATATCTATTAGATCACTACATCAACCGAGTGATTCCAATCATGACTGTTGTAACGCACCCAAAGAATCCATGGCGCACAATTTATTTGCCTCGTGCTCTATCAGCAGTTGGAGATTTAATATCTCTTGGCCGAACGAGCTCGGCCCGCAATGCTCTGTTGCATGCACTTCTAGCGTCATCTGCCTTTAATCTCAAGAGCAGATTTCCCGACGGATCTGATGCACAGAAGCATTATTTCCAGCTGGGGGTTCGGCTCAAGTCAGAGGCATATATTTGGTTGGGAGACTGTCTTGGGCGCGACCTCTCGAAACAGAAATACAAGGATGTTGTTACTGCAGTTCTGTCAATGGTTACTATTGACGTCTTGTGGGGGTCCATGTCTGATTGCCAGCTCCACCTTGCGGCTGTTGAAAGCATCATTGACCTGCGGTACAAGACGAGGCCCAAGATGTCCCGCAAGGCTAAGATTCTTCATCGCATTGCAGGGATGTACGCGCTTTTGCAACGTTCTACTGTGATGGACAGCGCGGTTGACGAAGTTGATAACGAACGGTGGCTCGATATTAATATTGAGGACCTGGAACCAAACACTGGTGTTTCCACGCCTGCTGACACATCAATAAATTCAAAGGCAGTCGCTGG
>JAJLWU010000076.1:0-31454 GCA_030570855.1 Tardiomyces digboiensis | reverse complement strand
TGAAACTCCGCCGACTGGTGGCTCTTATGGCCATCAATTATTAGCAAGCGCTTCCTTCCAGTTGATCGTTGCTTTGTATGGGCATCGAAATGCTTGATCCATTCGAGCCCATGTTCATTCGTTGTCCAGCCATTAGTGCTAACAGAAATTGCCCAGCCACTAGGAATAGTGACGCCTGCATACCAAGTAGTTTGATGGACTCGTCCCGTGCGATAAGAAGATTGGCCATCTCCGTTACATATTGCAATCTTGGTGGAAATCCGCGCCTATTTAAATCCAAAATGTACTTGACAAGTACAGACTCTTCTGAATCGGTCAATTTCCGGTGTGGTGAGACTAAATCACGCTTGGCAGGCGTACCATTAAGACGCCGCCGGAGAGTCGTATCGTTGACACCGAACGCTCTGGCGGCTTCTTGAACACTTTTAAATTGACCTTTTTTCAAGGCCAGTACCGCTAATTGGACAAATCTCTCTTTGTCATTAGAATTTGAGCACTGTTCACCTAACATTTAAGGTACTAATGACAGGAAAAGTTCACGCGTCTGCATGGCTTGTACAACTGCGGCGCTTACCTATATGCGGCGCTTACATATAAAACACGTTAAAATGATTTCTGAGACTGTTTAGCATACATTGTAAGGTGCTACCGTTACCATGGTTGGACTAGAGGGGCTAGGAGGTCCCCCAAAAAAATCTCCCGGGGGTGACTCGAACACCCGATCTTAGGATGACAATGAACCATTACAGTCCCACGCCTTACCAGCTTGGCCACCGAGAGGAGTCTTGTTGAGAAATTTACAACATTCTATGTGTACAGAAAGAAACATAATCACAGAATTCTGCCTAAAATTAAACAAATACTCAAAGACTTTGAGTGAATATCAAAAGACAAATAATGCTCGACACCCTCCGATATTTATAGAGCTGCATGCGCGTTGAATCCAAACTCAAAGTTGTCCTCTAGAAGGGAACATGGGACGTTAAGCGGGATCACCCTTTGCCAGTTTAGGACTTACACGGATAACTTTGATTATAATTACATGGCAGCCTTTGTAGTTGCCGCTAGTCCATCTTCTATGAAAGCTTCAGCAACACTCGAACCTAGTGTAATATTAATGTGCCATCTACGCAGCGCTTCCAGTACTCAAAGATCTCGTCTTGAGAGCTCAAGCTGCCAGCAAACAGAGACTCATTTGAAGATGCAAGTTCCGGAATAAACGAGTAGGCAAAACACCGACGGATCATGGAGTCGGCAGCAAGGCAAGGCTCGTGAGAAAGAGCAATCACAGCGCCTATCCATTCTCTCTCATGCTCGTCAGCGTTCTCTGACACTCGATCAAATGCTAACGATACTGCTGTGCCAATCTCATTAAATTCCTGCTGCAGCGTATCAGAATGGCTAAATTGCATGCGTGCAGCCAGAGACATGCGATAACATAGGAGCAGAATCATGGGCCTTATAAAGTGGTAGTCGACCACAAAATCAACACCGAATTTATCGATAGGTGCAGCACCAAGTGCTTCCATGATGAACAATCCTTCGCGTACGCACATGTTGCAGCCATCCTCCACAGTTGCGACAAGAGGATCCGTCGCATTGGTTGTCCACATTTTCTCGGAGAGTGCGATACCCAGCAATAGAAACGGCCGCAACAGGCATAATTGGGTTGTGCCTTTTGTCAACAATAATAAGATCTTGGCCGTCGACTCCTGGGTTGGAGACACTGCGGATTGACCAGCAAAGTCAGGGTTCACACCACATCTGCGAAGCATGTCAACTGATTCCATGTTTGCTCTTTTGCATTTGTCCAAAAGAGCGACAAGGTCTTCAACAGAGCTTATAGATTGGCCCATCATATCCACAAGACATGTGGATGCCAAGCGATTAAACTGCAGATTTGAAATCATAAAGTCATAGACAAAGCTCTGAGGGCCCAGAGGGAAGGCCGCTGGGTGTGGAGTCGGCAGCTCTAAAAGATACGACGCTGGCCTGCCAAGAATCGTAGCACCATATTGCTCGACAAGTGTCGCCGACAGACAAGTGCGCTGGGCTTCGAAATGCCGAGGGTCGGTGAAGTCGAGGCTGCGCAAATTAAGCTCATTGAGAATTCTTCCTAGGATGCCGCAGTAGACGTAGCAGGAACGGGTCTGACGAATTATTAGTTTGCACATTGCAAGTAAAACCACATACTGGGCAAGCAATATAGACGGGGGCTGCTCTAGGAGATCAGGCAGCATGTTTCGGCTTTTCCGCATGTATTCAATAGTCCACTCGAACGTGCTATAGCCAGAAAACGTCGATCGGGTACTGCTGCTGCATGACAAACCCAGTGCGACTATAATGTAAACCATGGACAATTCAAGAGCGTTTAGACCTATTGGCTGCCCATACGCAATGGCCCGAAACACGCTTTTTGCCTTTGAAATCCAATTATCGACGTCAATCATGTACACGGACGGATGAACAATCTGTATGTACTGATTAAAGCACTGGAGCATCTGCTCCTCGGTTAGGTGCCGATCGGCTAGCTTTCCGGCACCTGCAGAGATATTATGTCGTTGACAGTCTCCAGTTTCCATTGCGACTTTTGTGAGTCGGTGCAACGGAGCCCATAGCGGAGAATCGTGCTCTTCTGGAAAGATCTCTTTTATCCTGGTAGCAAAATGCCGTACCTTTGTCTGCACCATGCATTCGTCAAATGCTCCATCGCTGCTACCTCCTGTAGCTGTTATGGAGCCACCTATGCTCGCGGCTTGTTCCGGAGCCGCCACCGTTCCGTCCAGCGAGGATTCTGTCTGTTTCAGATCCTTGTCAAAGTCTGGCGTCCTCAGCCTGTTGTTAGCAACGGTTTCATTTTTGGGTGCCGGAATACTTTTCAGTGACTCTACTGTTTGTATGCTCTGCTCCGGGAAAACGACAAACCGTATGATGCTTACATTTTGACTGCAAACTCTCGTTTTGCGCGATAATGCTCCCGGTAAACACACGTTTCTCCAAAGCGTTGACACTCATTACAGACCTCACCACCAGAGCACCGTACTTTGCGCTTGCGACAATTCTCACACGCCCTTGACGCCCTTGACCGCCTGACTTTAACTGGGGACTCAGGTGGTTGTACTGGTCCTTGGCCGGCTGCAAATGGCCGGGCCGCCATTACTGCCGCGTTACTATTGGCACCATTTGATGGCGGCCAAACAGTATGCTGCTGTGGAGCTGGCGGATTCCGATGGTCCATGGCCCCGTCTGGTACAGGTGAACTACTCCAGCCGATTCCAAGTCCCTGCGCCGAAGTGGGCCAAGTTCCCATTAAATTTTAAGCGAATCCACCGCCTTCGCCGCAAGTCCCGCAACTATCCCAAAAAATTTTTGATCCGTCGTTGCTCGAGTGTGGTTTTACGCGCGTGTTGTGTGTTTCGCAAAGCGCCATATAGGACAAACACTAGTGACCGCACAGCCGTACCATTTATTTGGAGTGGTATCAGTGGCTGCGGTTGTGGATCTCGGTAGATCCACAACGCAAAGCTGCGGCCGAGGTACTCTGCGGCGTTGGTGCCACATGGACACTTGTGGATCTCGTCGGACTTTGCCGTTAAGGCGTGGGCCGGCACATGGCTCTAAAAGAGAAACATTATAGACTCAGGCACTTTTCTGCGTCCAGTATGGCTGAAGAACCTTCGCGAGACAATGACGTACCACCCTCGCCCGGAAATAGAGTTTTTCTCCGCCGAACAAGGGCAGGGGCCATCCGCCATATAACCGCAACGACGGCGTTACGTTTTTGGACCGAGAACCGTATAATAAAGTTATGGTGATGTTAGTGATGTAATGTGACATTTGACGGTGTTGCCATGGACTGTTCTGAACTTGTTGAAGAATATCAACGAGTATGCCGGTGGATCGGCTATCAACTGCCTTTTTTGCTCGGCAGTGACCGCAATCTCTTGACTTTTACATCTGTCCTGATATCCTATATATCCCTACCAGTACTTGCCGGCGTTTAGACCCTTGTTCAAAATGCTAGGGGCAATCGCCCAGCCAAGTGTCTTGGCCTGCGGGCCGTGGTCGATCAGTGCATTTGCAGATCCCAAATCAAGGATTATAATATTAACGATTATTGAAACTGCTGACAACTTAAGTCGACTTGAATCCACACATCTAATTGGCCTGTGTTTTAGTACAAGTGTGTGAGCCAGAGAGGTGTTTCCTGCCTTGATACTGAAAGTGATAATTCTGCCGGGTTCAATTCTCGGTCTGCAGTGTGTGTGACGTACGGCTGCAAGGGTCTGGTTTACAATAGTAGACTTAAATTCCAATCCAATGACCGTCAACGTGAAGACTGGACACAAATATATTATATGAGAATTTATTGTAGTGGCTGAAGTATATTACGGAAAATCAACTTGAACGAAGAAGCGACTGACATGCCTGCTCAACGGTGAAAGAATCCAGACACAGGTGAAAAATGTACTAAATTTCCGGGGCATCTTGGCGAGAGCGAAAATAAAAAACAGAACGACTGTCGAATACCCTGCATGAACAGTTTAAAACTTACATGTCAACTGTAGGGCTTTGTGGTCCAGTGAAGGATACATATTCAAAATCATTATATTGAATCGACCGTCGGTTATCTGCCGAAGTTGAGTTTGTCCAAGTCCGCTATGCGTGCACCTGTCGTATTCATTTGCATGTGTGGCTTGGTTTGCTATGCTTGTACTTGCCGCTATTTACCTGGACCATTTTCGCCTGGGCTGGCTAAGCCCCTTTGACGATTTACTGGACATATGGTAAAAAATTCATCTACATAAGCTATTGATTTGCATCTTCATGACAAATACTAGAGGTATTTCGTTTTGCGCCCACAACGATAAATGCGTCCTTAAAGAAATGGCATCGATTAACGGAGCGTTCTACCCCGGACGACAAACGCACTCGCCGCAACCAAACAATAGCAGGCAAAGTTAACGATTATGGTTCATGGCTCCTGCGGCAGTGGAGTAAGGGGCGCCAGCTTCGCCAGTCCGCTTTTCTCGTCAATAGATCCAGTCGAGCCCTCCCTGGAACGAGCTGACGCCGTTGAACTACGCCGCGACAGTCGCTGAGGCGGGCGGGCATTTTCAGGGCTTTGAGAGTACGCACCATCCATCGGGCCACTCTCCACCACAATGCCAGTGGCTTGCACATTTGTCGAAGATCCCAGTTTACGCAAATTCATATTGGACATGACCGTTGGCAGCAGGTCAGCTTCCTCTTCTGGTTGCTCCTTGAGGAATGGATGCTCCAGGCACTCATCCGACGTCATGCGTTGCGAAGCTTCCACCTTGAGACACTTTGAAATAAAGTCCCGAGCATTGTCCGATACGTCTTGCCAGTATTCTTCGGGTTCAAACGAATAGTCGGCACTCATAATAGCCTGCATCTCCTCGGCACTCGTGTCCCTGTCAAACGGCTGATATCCGCACAAGATAAAGTAGGTAATGACCCCGATAGCCCATACGTCTACTGACTTTCCGTGACCAGATTTGTTGAAAATCTCTGGGGCCATGTAGCCTGGTGTCCCACATGTCGTCGTAAGCATTCGGAACTTTTCCTCGTCAATAATTCGCGACAGACCAAAGTCAGCAATCAGCAAATCGGAGCTCTCATCAGGCGTCTTGAACAGCAGGTTTTCTGGTTTCAAGTCTCTGTGAACAATGCCGTGTGAATGTAGATATGCCACGCCAGATGCCACGCTTTTAATGATAGCTGCTGCGTCACTCTCATAGAAACTTCCTTTGTTGTATATCCGATCAAACAATTCTCCTCCTTTCGCCAGGTCTGTCACTAGATACACTTTAGTTAGACACGGTTTCAATCTACTTTTGGTGGCCCGTTATAAAATTATTCAAAGACTTACAGTTATTTGCCGTTTCAAAATAGTCCACAAGTGTAAGAATGTTCTTGTGACCTTTTGACACCCTCCGAAGCACTATAATTTCATTTCGAACCATGTGCTCGCGTCCCGACATGAGCCTTTTGTTAATAACCTTGACCGCGTAGTACTTGCCGCTATCTATGTGGACAGCTTCCTTGACTACGCTATAGGTCCCTTGGCCAAGGGTTTTGCCCTGAGGTTAACATGAAGTCCATTGGAGCCTGCCATTTCGAAACCAGCAAACCCGAGTCTCACCAAAAGGCTGGCGGCGATCATGACAAAGCTGCCACAGTGAACAGAACCCGTGCCTGATTGGCACCAACTGTCTGATCCGTAGCAAGCAGCCCACCCGTTGTCCCATAGACATCGACGCAGTAGAAACCCCAAGTAGTTGTGAAATCAGTCTCGAAATTCGCATACCGTCCTATATCGACATGGTAGAGGCTGCGGCCTCACCGGCGTCGTATCAGCGCCAGAAACTGAAGGTGGTGGCGGCGGTGGCGGGGTGTTGCTATATGAAGATGCCATCTCCGATTGCGAGTGACAGATACAACGTCTGTTCAACGCTCTTTGAGACCACGGTGGAGCCCGACCGAGCGTTTAATTCCAGACCCTGATGAAAGTGACCTACAGTAACAACCACAAAATAACGAAAAAAGTCAACGCAAGGCTAGATATGCAACACACACCCCTCGAGTTAACTTTCGCAAACAAACAGCGCTATTATCGACTATAATATTACATAAAACGTAATATAAGATGTCTCCCAATATTTACGTCGTACTCTCAGCAGCAGCTTCTTGTTCGGCACCGACAAAGTCAAACGTCAAGCGCTGTCAAAACCACGTGATGCCAACCTGATTCTTCGTCAGGTGTCCCTCTATTGGGGGATGACACGGCTGAAAGTCATCATCAGCCTTGGCGGTGACTGGGCCGTTAAGACAACGGCCAGATTAGACACCAGTTGGTGATATTCTCAACGAGGGATTCAGGGTGGGACCAACATCAAAAACGAAAAAAAAAACATCTGACCGTAATTTACTTTAAAAAGACGCAAACGTGATATATCCTTGCTGGACCGCGTTCTTCCGTCCAATACAAAAAGCTAGCAACGGAATTGGAGCACAGGTGAATGGCATAAGCAAGAATGGGCCAGGCACCGTCCACACAAGCACGTGGAGGCGGAGGCAATGGCAGACGCGTTGAGTCGAATGGGTCCAGGACTAGCAGTAACTGGAGCAGCACCGAAGAGGACTCTTCGCTGACTTCGATGGCCACGGAGAGCACGGGTGGGCAATCAAGCAGCAGCGAGCTCCCACCATTGTCACCCGAAGTCGGTACGAGCTCCGCAGTCTTGTCGTCCATGTCGCGGCTACGTCTGGGAGAGGGCAACGGCACTGGTCCCGTTGCAAACCGACGGAGGCGACGACAAGACTCTGTGAGCACGGATGGCGGAGACAGAGACAGCCGGCCCAAACGACGAAGCCGGTTGGGGACCTTGCGCCGGTTGACAAACAGCATATTTAGGCGCAGCGATCCGCCTGAAGATATAGCCGAAGAGAGAGATAGCGACATTGGCGGCGGCGAACTACGAGGTGTTTTGAACGCGGATAGTAGTGATGGCACTGCCATGGGAACGAGCACTGGTGGGCTAGAAACCGGTGGATATGGTCCAGAGAACTGGAGTGGATTTGAGCAATCAAATGCTAGTGCTCAACCAGGCGACCAGTCGAGGGATAGGCGAGGCGATACAACTAGCGAGAGTCACGCAGCTATGGTAGCTAGGTTGCTGGCAATAGCGGCTAGTGTGACTGCAAGAACTATTGTTGGGCGTGCTGGTAGCTTGAGAGGGACGCTTTTTGGCGGTAGCAACGGTTCTAGGAGTGCCGACGGTGGAGATGGCTCTTTTCATGGGTTCCTCAATAGCTTACACGAGGGCTTGTTGAGCTCTGAACTGTTAACTGGCCGTTCCAACAGTAACGACGATGACGAAAACGGCGACCGTCGACAGCAGAACTTTTTTCGCATGTTTAGATTCCCTCCTAGTGGACCTGATGGCAGCGGCCTAGTTCCCGTGTTGATTGTTGGAGTACGAGCGGTCAGCGCCGACGATGGAATTGTAATTGATAGCACGGGCGGTGCTGCGGCCTCATCCTCAATTGCCAGCGGTGACGATGGCCACGCGACGCTGTCCGGCGGTGATGGTAGCCGAGTCGGCGGTGGGGGATTCTCACTCCTTGACAGCCTTACAGGGATGCGAAGACGTCGGCAGCTACACAGGCCATCTATATCTCCAGTATCGTCGCGTCTGTTGCGCCGCAGGTCATCAGCAGACTCTGGGAGCCTAAGTGAGTCGGTTGTATCTGGTGGGGGGTCTACCTCAAACAACAATGGCACGGACATTAGTGATCGAGAAGATGATACGCGCATATCGCTGCTTGATGAATTTTTTGCCAGTGTAGGCGATAGTTCTTCTACAGCTGATCCACGACCGTTTGCTGATACTAGCACTAGCCGTAGTGACGATGCAGAGTTTGATGGCTCAAGCATGCATTCGCACGAGTCTTCGTTACCACGATCACGGTTCTCATGGATTGTATATGTCGTTGGTGGAAACTATCCCGCCTCGCACCCTATATTGCTTGCACCATCTCTATTTACAGACAGCCCAACGTATGAAGACCTCATGGTGTTGGAGAGCTTTCTGGGTCAGGCCAAGCCGCCTGTTGCGACTAAGGAGGACGTTGACGCTGCTGGTGGTGACTTTGTTATGGACCTCGAGCCCCCACCAAATGGCGAAAACAGCGCAACAGGTGACCAGTGCCTTGTGTGCCTAACCAACTATGAGTCTGGTGACGTGTGCCGTCAACTAACCGGCTGTGGCCACTACTTTCACAAGGACTGCATTGACCAGTGGCTACTAACCGGCCGCAACAGCTGTCCGTTGTGTCGTGGCACTGGCGTTGCGTCTGCTTCGTCTAGCGAGTCACTGCCCTTGTCAAATGTCCGCACTCAGGCAGGTCCTGTCAGCTAATATCGTACATCTAGAGATCCATCCACACTATACCACACACTGTTTTAGCTATATGACTGGCGGCACCTACGTATGCATCTGAATATATTGAGTTTAGTCAACCTCATCAGCGGTGTCAGCAGATTTTTGACTACACAAAAAAGGTCTTGTAAGATCCAAAATGGCTCGCGCTTGTACTCCACGCAACATATACTGGCTACCAATCGGAATCTTCTCCAATATCATACTCAAAGCCGGTCTCCAACTGCTTGGCGATAATAGCGAGCCATGTCTTATAATCCATTCCATCCTCGTGTGGATTATACTGACATCCAAGGTCTTTGATAACAATATCAGCCAGAAGTTCTTCTTCTTCGTATTCCGTCAGCATCTCTGCCAGATTCTGGTACGCGTTTGACACCAAGGCTCGGTCTTCTTTGACCCGGAACGCCTCAACAGCGGTCACATATTCAAGATACTTGACATTCCAATTTGTTCCCAGATATTTGGAGAACAATTTATACAATCCCGGAAACTCCATTCCGATTTGGACGTACGTAATCGGGATTGAATGGGATTTTGGAGATAGATTAGTTCCCGTGCGGCCCGCGCGTAGCACGGCTCGGCACTGATATTCCCTGACTCTGGCTGACTCTAGCTGACGACTCATTCTATGACTTGGCCAATGAGTAGGCCTCTAATTGGATTTTCAAAGGATGTAACTCTCAAAGGATGATATCTCGCTAATTTACATTTCAGTTGCAGAGCCACCATTATCGTCACTCTCGACGTTTCTGCCAAACTCGTTCATAGGTTTCACGACCCATTACATAGACAAAATCTATAGACGCAATGCTTGGTCTCCATATCTTCCCTAACTCAAGTCGACAGTCGTGGCCCACCTCACACGATCCACACACACTACATTTGCGGGGTGGTTCATCATCCAGGGCTAGGGTGTATTCCAGAAAAGGACACGGCAGTGCCATCGGAAGAAAGCGGACCCGAGACACAGACAATATCACGGAAGCGGGGCTAGTTTTTCGTCGCCTTTGAAAGAAGATTATCTTAGTGCCTGGTATTGTGGCACCTCGCGCACGCAAAGGGAAAGACACGAGCAGGCAACTCGTCAGCTTTTGATTACCATAATTCACTAGATAGAGTGCGCGATTTTCATCGACAAAAAGGTCCAGACTTTGAGACGAGACAAAGCAGAGCCAGCTGTGGCGGTTTGAAATACCCAGGTGCCTTTAACACTTAGCTTCGTCTAGGTGGACTCGAGCAATGAACTGTCCCACAAGAGACCCAGAACCCAGAGGACTTCCGGGACGAAACCAGAACCCGAGCAACTTGGATGGTGACTTTGTGACAAACGAAAGCCTTCACACAGGTGAAAACGACAGATCACGGCCAAGGAGATCAGATGAACTAGAAAATGCGAGCCAAGATAATATAGAGCCCTTTTTACAAGACTCTAAGCCGTCACATTTGACCGGGCGCGGACGAAGCCGATCGTTTATTTTAGAGGAAATGCTCGCAGGCACATCGAGTTCTAATGGTGAGTGGCTGTTTTAATATACGAAAGTTCACAAGAGTACTCACAATAGGCATGAAGTCTGTCCATCATCATGAACGCCAGCAGTCACCAAAGCTGCAGCAGACAATCCCGCTGCGTCGAAGATCGTCTAGCGTGAAACGGGGCCCTCTAGATAACAGTGCCGGAGAAAGCGACACCGACACTAGTGACCTGATGTTTGAGGATCCAGTTACTCCAGTATCATGGACACCATCTAGCGGATCACTCAAGGAGAAGCTCGACTTTATATTGACGACGTCGCGAAAGGTTGTGTTCAAGTATGCAAAGTTTATTGGGCCCGGAATCATGGTGTCTGTAGCGTATATGGACCCGGGAAACTACTCAACAGCCGTGTCGGCTGGCGCCCTCTACGAGTACAAGTTGCTGTTTATCGTGCTTGTATCAAACATTTTTGCTGTGTTTCTGCAGATCCTATGTACAAAGCTAGGCTCTGTTACTGGACTCGACCTCGCCCAAAACTGCAGAGAACACTTGCCCCGGTGGCTGTGCATCACTATCTACGTTCTGGCAGAGATTGCCATCATCGCCACAGATCTTGCAGAAGTCGTTGGAACCGCCATCTCCCTCAACATTCTCTGGAATATTCCGCTACCACTCGGCGTAGTGGTGACAGTTATAGATGTGCTCCTGGTGTTAATGGCTTATAGACCAAATGGCGGCATGAAGATTGTGCGTTACTTTGAGTACATGGTCTCTGCACTTGTTCTAGTTGTTGTCATCTGTTTTGCGATCGAGCTGTCCAGCATCGGCCCGGTAGATACGGGCGCCATATTTAGAGGATTTCTGCCTTCAAAGGAACTGACCGATACCCAAGGTCTCTATCTGTCGTGCGGTATTCTTGGGGCTACAGTTATGCCCCATTCGTTATATTTGGGATCTGGCATCGTCCAGCCTCGGTTGCGGGAGTACGATATCAAGCACGGCCATTATTCTCCCGATGAGTATGAACCAGAAGATGGAGGGCACTTTCGCCCTTCGATTCATGCAATCAAGTACTGCATGAATTACTCGATTGCCGAGCTCGTGGTTTCGCTGTTTACAGTGGCAATCTTCATCAATGCTGCAATTCTTATTGTAGCTGGTGCCACCCTTGCGGGCTCTCCAGATGCTGTGGATGCCGACCTCTTCTCCATTTACCAAATGCTTGTTCAGTACTTGGGTAAAGTCGCCGCTACCGTATTTGCATTGGCACTTTTGTTCAGTGGACAATCAGCTGGAATTGTGTGCACGCTTGCAGGCCAAATTGTCTCTGAAGGGTTCCTGCATTGGTCATTTCAGCCATGGATTCGCCGTCTAATCACTCGCGGCATTGCCATTGCCCCTTGCTTGCTTGTGTCTGTGTTTATGGGTCGCAAGGGTCTCGCCGATGTTCTCAACGGGAGCCAGGTTTGTCTGAGTTTGTTGTTGCCGTTTGTGTCGGCACCGCTTATTTATTTCACCTGCAACAAGAAGATCATGCGCGTTGAGTGCTCAGAGGCTGAGTTGCGATCTGTGCGGTCTGCTGAGGGATATTCGCAACTAGAAGATAACGACACCAGCGGCATTTACTACAAGGATATGAGTAATGGTTGGATTACAAATGTTATTGCAATCATCATCTTTGTCCTTGTCTCCGGCCTAAACGTGTTTCTCATTGTTTCGATGGCACTGGGCGCAGATGTTCATTTCTAAAGGCATCTAAAGGCATCTTTTTTCATTTTTACGTTTTTGTCACGAGTATAAGTTACATACTGTAGTGCAATGCATTTCATAGGTTGTGATCATGGTGGTGTACACTAGAGGAGACATTAATTCAATCGACGGCCACTACCAGGCGGCCGTCCTGGGCCGGGCCGACCTGGTGGTCGCTGTCCACTTCTGGTTTGATTAGGCAGTTTGACGTCTGGCACCGCTAGCGTACCCGTATAATTGACCGACAACACTGCCATTTCCGAGGTGTTGAAAATATCGAGGTCACGAGGACTAAAGTCGCCGGCAACACGCGTTAGTATGTTTCTAATTTTGAGTGCAAGGCGGCGCTCTTTTTCTCCGACAATGAAGTCTGTTCCATCGTTGTGTGCTAGCCGCACTCTCTGCATGTTTTGCAACCGTAGAAGTAGTTGCGATACAAGTTCCAGTTCAGTCCCATTCTCCGCCGCCTCTAGTTCATCATCATCGACGAAATTGGCGGGCGACCACCACATGAGATTGGCTATGTCGACTGGTTCTTTAACAACTGGTGACGGATTGAGGCTCACTGTAGATGGAACAACACCCGTGTGATTGAACAACGTTGTGGTCGTTGTAGAGGACTTAGACGAAGCTGCATCGATCTTCTTTATTGCTGCGTCGCCATTTACCGAATGGGAAACACCCTCACTCTCAGTGGGATCCTTCGAACCCTCTTTGCTTTGGCCCTCTACGGGGATTGAAATCTCAGACTTTACAGGTTCTTCGTCAACTTCCATGGAATCTTCCCCGGGTTCCATCTGCTTCTCATTAGTCGCTTTGCGAGATCCTTCAATCAGTGACCACCCCTCCAAATCAAACCACACTGAAGTGCTCATACTATCGTCAAGGATAGCGCCACTATCATCTTTAGAGGGCGCAAAACTTTCATAATCGTCCTTTTTAATCCAGCGTGTCCGGGGTAGAGGAGTCTCATTTGGGTGCGAAAACCCATGCAACAGCTGTGTTGGAGGTACACTAGGGTGTGGGACTTTGGACACGGCAGGTACAGATTGGCCCAGGTTGACTCCAGACGAGAAATTCACATATGGTAGCACTTTTATAGTGTTCATTTGCCCATGCGTCTCCGTTTCGCGTGGGTCGATTGATGCCTTTCCGTTTAGCGAGGAGAAAAGAGGGCCGTTTTGTCCGACAATGAAGAAAGCTTCTCCAAACAGCTCTTCCGTCTCCGTGTAGACCTTCTCAAAACCGCTAAATACCTCCTGTTCAAATGCCTTTGTTGGACCTGACTTATCCAAATCTAAATGGCTCGAAGGCTCTTTTGTCAGCTCCAATCTATCTCCCTCTCTCAAAAATATCTGGATGGCAAAGCGAAAAAATTCAAATATTGCCGTATACTCTTCGCTTCCTATAGGTTCCAGAACTAGTAAAGAAACTACAGCAAGCTTTAGGTCCCGGTATAGTTTTGATACGTCGGGACTATACTCCTTTGCCTTGAACTTCTTCATTATCGACGATCGAGATTTCTTGTCCCTCTGCGTGAATTCTTTAATATCAATATGCTCATCCGATACTTTGGGTACAATATCTTTGCTCAGCAACTCCTGTCCGACAGTGTGGCTAGAGTTAGTAACCGCCCGCAAGTTTTCAATGACCGGTTTGTAGATCGTGAAAACTATAAATAAGACGTCAACAGACACGTACGATTTAAGAATAAGAAAATAATCGTCGAGAAAAAGCTGCAGTCGCTCAGCGACAGGCAGCGCCAGGTCTGGTGTTAGGAATTATTCAAGAGCTCATGGCCACTCAAAGAAACAGCAAAAAAAGTTCTGGGCCAAATTTACGTACCGCCTGACACCGGCATCTCTTTCAGTGGCGCAGAGACTCGTGAACTTCAAAAGTAATACAGCCGTGGAATCTCGCAACTTGTCGTGTCCGTGATGCAAACAGAATATTGCAACGCATACAACCGACCTTGGAGTTTCGCAACTTGGGCTCCCGGGTGAGGGTACAAACTTATTAGTTACATTTACTTAAAGTCATTTAACTGAAGACTGCCTTCCAACTTGTTCAGACCTCAGTAATCAAGTATTGTTGCAGCAGCAAACCGTATGGCGGCAAACACGGGTATAATGCTAGGTTTTCGTATCTTTCGTCTATGCCGAGCCGGTATGAGTGTTGCATGATACCAGCAGCATATTATGCCACTTATTTGAAACAGCATCAATTCCATCTTACTTTATAATTTCTAAAGGGGTTTTGATACAAATGGATCTGCTATGTTAATCAACCAGATTCCACAGGATTGGAAGATGCCGTCTTAACGGCCTGTGACGAAACGATCAGCCCAATGTACCCTTGCCCAGATTATATGGAAGAAATGCGCCGACGTGCTCGACACCTTGTGGAGCAAACATATTGAGCTAATGGACGACAGTGATGATGATTATGTTGATAACCTGTCACCGGGAGATGAGGAATTCGTCCAGCAGGATGGAATTTCCAGACGCACGCGGGGTCGGGAGCCAAAGAATGAACGTTTAAAAGGGCAGAGTGGTGGATATGCATGGGAGGACGAGTATCATCGCAGCTGGGATGTGGTTAAAGAGGACGCAAGAGGAAGTTTGGCGGGTGTTGTGGCTGGAATTGTAGAGGAGACAAAGAAAAGGCGCATGACCAAAGATGGTGTGCCTGTCCATAGAGGAATCATCAGGAATATGGTCTTGGTTCTGGATATGAGCGAAGCAATGACTGAAAAGGATCTGAGGCCCAATAGATACCAATTAATGTTGAATTACGCAATTGAATTTGTATCAGACTTTTTCGACCAGAATCCCATCTCACAGTTGTCTATTGTAGGCATGAAGGATGGACTGGCGGTGATGTTGAGCGAGCTTGACGGTAATCCTAACACGCACATTTCGACCTTGCAGAATTTGAAGCGGCAAGACCCGAAAGGCGTTCCGTCGTTGCAGAATGCACTGGAAATGGCCCGCGGTATTTTGTACCACGTGCCATCTCATTGTACAAAAGAGGTGGTGATTGTATTTGGTGCTCTGCTGAGCAGCGACCCGAGTGATATCCACAAGACCATTGACAATCTTGTCAAGGATAAAATCCGCGTGCGAGTTATTGGCCTTGCAGCACAGGTTGCTGTATGCCAAGAACTGGCAACACGGACAAACTTTGGCCAGCTCAACGCATACAGCGTGATTCTCAATGAACAACACTTTAAAGAACTTCTGTTGGAGAACACCACACCGTTGGCTGTGAGCAAACTGTCGACTATGAACTCGAGCACATTGGTAGAAATGGGGTTTCCATCACGCGTCAGCGAAACAGAGCCGTCGCTGTGTTCGTGCCACTCTCAGCTGACGCAAGGTGGCTATATTTGTCCGCGGTGTTTGGCTAAGATTTGCACGTTGCCCATGTTATGTCCGTGCTGTAACTTGACTCTAATTCTTTCGACACATTTGGCCCGGTCGCTCCACCATTTGTTTCCACTCAAGAGCTTCCAAGAGGTCAGCTCAGCTGACAAGGATTTGCAATCATTTTGCTTTAGCTGTTTGATTCCGTTCCCTAGAATTGATCCAGCCGGTGGTACTGGTAGGTACGTCTGTCCAACGTGCAAAAATCAATTCTGTCTTGACTGTGACGTTTTTTGTCACGAAACCCTGCACAATTGTCCCGGGTGCGAAACGCGTCCAAGATAAATCCCCATTAATGCATATTTAATAGCTTTTGTAATTTATTTCCATGCAACGATTCTATTGGATATTTTTTTAAAATGATGCAGAAATGCCTTCATGACTTGACCACCCACTGGAGCCCCTCTTTTACCTGTACAACCTTCTTCGGCGGAAGGTCCCATCCAACGCCGCCGCTGCCAATCGCCGCGCCAAAGCGAGGGACAACCCAACATTCGCGCTTGGTCGGAGAAATATTGCGCGGAGCATACGGAGCTCCAAGAGGTTTGGAATAAGTTAAGAGAGTCGACACTCGAGAAACATTTGATAACTCATTTGCTGTGATGTCGCAGAGCACTTTCATTCTGACTTTTTGTGGCACTGCTAGCGAACTTTTGTGGCTCTCAGAGAGATGCACTGAGCTATAAATTAAATAGCTTGGTGGCACTCCACCAGTCTGTACTAACACCGAATTCGGGTGAATATAGACAAAGGGATCGATTTCGCCTCGAAGAGATCCGATTGGCTGTATCGGGAACAATGTCTTGTAAGGATAAGCACTGATACGAGTTCCTGACTTAATATGCGTATCAAGAGCTAGCAAGTCAGCTCTGATAGCGACTTGGTCGATGAAACCAGCAGCGATCATTTGCCTTATGGCAGTGACCTGCTGCGACGACGGGGGACCCAACCGTGTGTCAAGTGTCGCCTGGCATTTATCAACTGATTCTGGTTGCGTGTTTATTGCAACAATATAAGAAAGCTGCTTGCGAAGTTTCCTGATTTCCTCCATGAGCTTAAATCTCAAAAAGTGATTCTTTGCAAACTGATCACGATCTGCCTCCCAGTCATATCGGCATACTGCCGAAAGAATTTTAAATGCATCGCCAGGACAGCCGTTGACACCATTAATTGACGCAAACATTGACTGCACAGTGTTATACTTGGAGCGCAATTGCTTTCGAGCCTCTTGGTCGTATGTAGTTTGATCTTCATTGTCGTTCAGGTCCTCAGGGCCGTCAATACCGAGTTCCGCAGACGAGATAAAAGGGTCGCCGATAGAGAGTGCTGCTACAAGAGCGATAACGTACGGAAGACAGCCAAACTGGTTTGCAATAAGGATAATCTTGGCAAAACGAGGAGTAAGAGGAAACAAGCTCATCCGTCGTCCAAGATCTGTCACCTCGTCATTCGTTCCTAGGGCTCCAAGATATTTCAGAAGATCAATACCTTTTTTGAGAGAAGTGGGTGGAGGTGGGGTTGGGAACGGGAAGTTCAGAATGTTGTGGATTCCCATTGATTTCATTTGGAGTACTACTCCTTCAATGGGCATGCGCAAGATTTCTGGCTTGCTAAACTGATCAAACGAAGACTCATATAATGCCGAAGAATAAATGCGATAGCAGTGACCCGGGCCGGTACGACCAGCCCTCCCTGATCGCTGGTTCGCACTAGCTTTGCTTACCCAAGAAACCTTGAAGCTTTGAACACCAGTCTCCTCATCGTAATGGCGCTCTTTGGCTCTTCCACAGTCCACAACATAGCGAATACCTGGAATCGTAATACTAGTTTCAGCCACGTTTGTCGCCACGACGCATAGCCGCGTTCCCTCTGGTGGCGGCTGAAAAACTCTCATTTGCTGTTTTGTGGGCAAGAGAGAATACAACGGCAAAACATGCAAAGGGGCGTTTGAGTCTTGGCCATCTTCGAGGGTCTCTTCAAACCCTTCCTCGTCCGATTCATCGTAATCATCTCGAGAGTCGTCGTCGCTTAAATCACCATCTTTTTCGTCTGCATCAAAACCAAAAGTGATGTCTTCGGTTTCTATGGCAGATTCCTTTGCAGAAATGCGCACTTCAACAGCAAGATCTTCCTCAGTCTTTTGACCACGGGATTGGATCGGAAACGCTTTGCGAAGCTTGCCACAAACTTTGGTAATTTCGTTTTGACTGGTGAGAAATATCAGAATTCCACCAGGAGGCAACCTTTGATGAATCTTTACTGCCTTCTTGTACGCTTCCTCGAGGTAATCGTGCTTTGTGCGCCTGCTAAAATGGATCGACACAGGATACTGCCGGGCTTGAACATTAAGCACAGGAGGCGGCACAGGGAAGAGCCGTGAATTATTAACGAAATCGCTGACACGAAGAGTGGCAGACATTATAACAAGTTTAAGTGGTTGGTGCTTGGAATTCTCCACATGCATTTGCTGTCGAAGTTTCAAGACTCTGGTGAGCACACCAATGAGAATGTCGGTATTAATATTGCGTTCATGAGCTTCATCAATGACAATTACCGAGTATTTCGATAGTGTAAGATCCGTGGACAGCTCGCGAAGTAGTACACCATCGGTCATGAACTTTATGGCAGTGGAGTCCTTCACCGACGTGTCAAAACGAACCTGATGAGCAACCTTGCCACCATGATTTCCAAGTTCCGCGCTCACTCTTTGCGCCATACTCACCGCAGCAACCCGTCTCGGTTGTGTGATGCCAATCATTCCTTCATTTTCCGAGCCTTTTGATCCAAAACCGGCTTCAAAAAGGAATTGGGGCACTTGTGTTGTCTTTCCACTACCAGTCTCACCACAGATCAAAACACACTCATTATTAAAAATGGCTTCCATGATTCGCTGTTCCTCACCCACTACTGGTAACTGAAGGCGTGCCTTTTGAATTTCGTCAGGTCTCTGGACGTCGACATAGAATGCCTTCCTCTGCCTAGCGCCGTCAGGAACCTGGTACTCAGCTGGTAGCTCCTCCTGGTCTTCGGGGCGGTCAACTGCCTTGTACTCGCCATTATATTTGGGAGTTGGAATAACTTCATGATTTTGGCTCTGAACACTCGCGACCCAGTCTTTAAATTCTTGTCCCTTTGATGAACCACTGTCGTCCCGACTCGGCTCTTGATCTGATGGATCTTCATTCGATTCTGAGTGATCGTCGACTGATTGGCTCTCATCCTCCTCCGCGCTTTCTTGGACGTCTTGCAGTTCATCTTGACTTATTTCAACGGCATTTTCCGTTTCGTTTTCAAACCCATTCCACTCACCAAAATCTTCGTCATCTGTTTCGGACTTGACGTCATCGTCAGAGCTCGTTGCAGTCTCCGACTCTTCGTGCGACGAGGAATCCCCGTCATTCACATAAATATTGACGCCATGCTTGCGAGCTTTTTCCTGCTCAAGCCGAGCCCTCCAATTATATTTTGGCTTCTTTGTCTTTGAAACAGCCTTGAGTCCCTGAAATCCAAACCCGGTTTTACCTGCTGCGCTCTGGGGTCTATAATCAATAAATGCCGATTTTGGAAGTTCATCTTCAGCGTTATCTCTACCAGTTTCACCAGAGTCCCAGTCACGCACTTCGCGCTTCTCGTAGAGAATGTCTCTGGTGCTTTCATCACTTTCTCCTCTTTTTTCTTTTGCCAGCGCGCCCTCAAATATTTCTCTCTTTGTCTCTCTTCCCTGGCCCAGAGTCTTCAAACTCTTAAACAGGCTGGTATCTATGGAGGATTCAGACAGCTTCGAGAGAACTTCCGCCTTTTCTTGCTTCTTTATCTGTCTATCCTGTAGTTAGCAGCAAATCACATACAGTAATGAGCAACAGGGGACGTACAATGTACTTGTCTAACCGCTTCTTCTTTTGTGAGGACCACTTGGATTCTGACGGTTTTAGGACCTCCTCGAGCTCTCTCTTCCGAGCAGCTTTTTCCTCTTTTGTCATTGGTAGGAGAGTTTCGCCATTCGGATCATGGAAATCTGAGACTGGCGACTGCTCATCTTCATGCGTTTGTAAACTTGCGTCATTCTCGTCATCCTTTTGAAACATCCATTTGTTCCTGGCCCTTTTCAACTCAAGCTGCTTCTTCACCATTCCCGCCCGGGCCCTTTCATTGAACCTTTTTCGATATTTACCCATCTCGACCTGTGCCAGACTTGTGCACTGCACCAGCTTCGAAAAGTTCGTGCAACTTGAATTATTTTTGACCTAATCCCAAACGGCTGAAAGAGTGATTGCATGGCGAAGGAGCAGCATGAAATGAGATAGTTTCAAGAGGGCAGAAATTCAATACTTTCGGGCTTCCTGGTTGTATATACTCATTATCAAAAAATTTCTAATCTTTTGTGACTAGCAAAACGTAAACAGGAGCCGTGCAATGTGCCAGATCTCGGTCCTTTCTCTTCAGGCTTCACGTGACCACAGCCCGCGTATTGTGAACGACAACCAACTCGTGTAAAACATCCCACATCAAACGGGCAGGCGTGAATGGAAAAAAACATTCAGCGGGTGTGGTTTGGAAAGAAAGAATTTGAGAGTTGGTATTCATGCCCAGGATATTTTGACGCCTCGTCAAAGAGCTCAAAACTGTCTAGCCGAACAATTTCATCGGCGACATTGGATTTCAACGCCCATGGAGGTATAGACTTGCTATACGTTTGTGACTACTGTTTCAGATACACCACTCGAGAAAACGACTATAAACTGCACACTGTTTGTTGTGAACACAAACTGTGGCCCCCAGGGGGCCACGTTGTTTACGACTGTGGAGAATATCAGGTCTACTACGTAGACGGACACGAAGCTAAGTTTTATTCTCAATGCATGTGCTTGTTTGGCAAGTTGTTTTTAGAGTCGAAATCCATCTATTTCACTCCAGAAGGATTTGACTTTTTTGTCCTTGTCAGCCATGGACATGTGCTGGGATTTTTCAGCAGAGAAAAGATATCGTGGGAGGACTATAACTTGGCTTGCATATTGATATTTCCACCATATCAACGGCACGGCCTTGGGCAACTATTGATTGAGTATTCGTATTATTTGACAAGGTATGCTGGTAAAACTGGATCCCCAGAAAAGCCACTTTCAAAGCACGGCTACGCAAGCTACATGAGGTACTGGGCTACTACGGTTGCGCGGATCGTTTGTAGCGCTGCAGAAAAATCTTCGAAATTAAGCATCAAGCAAATATCTCTCAAGAGTGGCATAGATTCACGAGAAGTTATACAAGCTCTTGAGCATATGGGGGCACTAGAGTCTGGGACTTTAACTTCCGGAGGTACAGTCTACTCAATATCTATTCCGGCAATTGTCAGTTGGATAGAACGGACCCATGCGAATTTAAAGCCTTTCTTGAATGAAAACTATTGCATTCACTGACCTCAAAACTTCTGGAATGTCATGTGTTTTAAAATGTTTTTTGTCGGGTTATGTGGCTATGTCAAAGATTAACGTTCCACGCTCAACGTTGAGCTCGCTGTGGTGCCTGCCAAAATGAACTCGTCTATATGCTTTAATATAGCTTTGGCATGGATGCCTAACGTTTCTCATTTAATATAAGAATAGTGTTGCTATTGCTAGAGGTACTCATCCGGAATCCTCGTGTCCTTAATTAGATGGACAAGTTTGTTTGCATCAAAAACAACCGTATCGTATGCAGATGCTGGCGGGAGACGCCGCAATACAGTGATAATACTAGAAGGAAGATTGGACGCAGATTGATGCTCAACATAAGGAGCTGGTGTCGCCGAATCTCTTGTTCGTTTGGAGCGCGGCTCAATGTCTGGGGTGTCCGGTTTGGTCTCTTTCCGTCGAATACTGTCTTCAGAGTGCCTCTTGCCAAAATCATTGTCAAAGATTGGATTATATGTGGAATACCTTGATTCAAATCTGCGAGCAAATAAATCGACTTGCGACGTCTCTGGATAGAGTTCCAAGTATCGTTCTTCAAGCTTGTTCAAAGCACTCAACTCTCCATATTGAGCCTCATACTCGAGATAATGCTCATAAAGGGGACGCGCGACGTCCGGTGCCATCTGCGTGACAGATTTCTCAAAAACAGCACGCGCATTAGTAACATCATCGGTCAAGACTAAAAAGTCAAAGTACTCTATAATGTACTCGGCCACTCCCTCATAACGCTTGAGTCCCAAATCAAAGATGCGGCGAGCAATCGGCTTTTCCTTGTCATTGTGGTACTCCATAAGTGCACTGCTCACCCAGAAGTCACAAGTCGTATACGGAGCGTCTCGGTGCATCTTAAATACGGCACGTGCTTCCTTTAGTCCACGTGCCCGCTTGGCTACCTTCATCTGATACTTTATAACAGCAGTGATATCCTTGGAATTTGCCTCAAGCTCTTTGGTAAGCGCCTCGTGACTCCTTTCCGTGCCCACCTCCTTGAGCTGGCTCTCCAGCCGCTCGCGATGCTTCTTGAGATGGTTAGCCAAGCCATCAAAAGTTTTATCAATATCGTCAAACATTCCTCCGCGTTCAAGGGCGTCAATACGTTTGAACGCTAGCAAAAAGCTACCAGGGTTTGCGTGAATGCCATCAGTCAAAAACTCCTTCGCCTCGTCCGGTCTATCTATACTAAAGGCATATTCGGCCGCCGCGAACCACAGCTCTGGGAAGTATCTCATTACCATCACTGCCTGATGGTACGCATATAGTACACGAGTTTTGACTAGTTCTTTATCATCGGTTCCAAGTGGATTGCCCTTCTCAAGTTTGATCCATCGCTGCCATTTGGACAATGCCTTTTGCTCATCTTCAGAATAGGATCTCTGGTACGGGGTTGTATTATGATCGAGTCCTTGCGTAATATTTTGAATTTCACGCAGCACCGACCGGGCATTCATATAGGCACCTGACCGGTCGCCGATGAATTTGCGGGCCGTTGCACGGCTAAGAGTATTCTCAAAGTTGTTGTACTTGGACCATAGGCCCTCGATATTCTGAAGCGGAATCGTGACTGCCTCACGATAATTCTTGCGCAACAAGTCAACCTGGTGAGACTGCTCCCATTGTACTGTTGGCTTGCGCGAGTTAATAAATTCAATATATTGGGCCCACAATGAGCCGCTGGCAATATCATACTTTACGCGCTTCAACACAAACTCATATGCCTCCATAATTGTGGCAACAGCTTTATCGCCGTCGCTGAGCACGTTATTGGTACGTCGAATAAAGTCAATGTAAGCAGTGTCTAGTTTGACATGGACAACTTTTGGTAAACACCGCACAAAGAGCTCTTTTGCGCGGTCGAATTCAGCATTGGCAAGCTCCAAATTGATGTACTCGAGCCAAATTTCTACTGAGGTTGGGATAACCTTTAGAACTCGCTCGTATATCCGTTTCAACTCTTCGTAGTTGTCCTTTGCCTTGAGATCATTGATAAGCTGCGTCCACGCGGTCATATCCTGAGGATTCTCCTCCAACTGATCTTCAAGCTGCCCAATTACATCCTGCGCAAGTCGCTTTCTTTTCTTACGGAGCGCAGCACCGCTGGTTTGACTAGGGCCGGGTTTTAAAGTGTCCTTTTTGACCACATCGCCATCTTGCGGTAAACTTTCATCATCTGCTGCAGTCCAATCTGGTTTTGCAGGAAGGCCCGGTGCAGCTGACTCTGAAGTCGACACGGAATCACTATGAGCTTCTGCGCTTGCCCCATTGCTGGTAGAAGTCATAACATTCGTTACAACTGCGTCTACAGCACCATCGAGGCTGGTCTCAGCCTGCCCGCTGCGAGTCCCGTTTTCCTCCATCACACAATTAGTCCACAATTCCCTCCTATCCATGCGCAAGTCACCGCCGGGACTGCTTTATTTTCAAGTCGTTCAGGTCCCAGCTTACGTAATACAAACACAGAATTGTGATCAATTCCAATAAAATCCACAAAACATAATTGAAAAAATACTTGCATGTAGTACGACCCGGGGTTTAAACCTTAAAACCTTACGAGGATGCTCGAGCTACACGTTTGGGGGAGTACGCCAGAGTCCCATGCAGTATCCTTTGACGCTGACTGCCTTGCAGCGTCATGGCTTTTGGGGGCGACTGTTGGCAAAGGAAACTATGTGGTCGTACAGTCATCAAATGTGGAGCTGGCAGACAAAAGAGTCCTGCCAGTCTTGCGGGAGGTCAGTGGAGATATCCCTACGAACATTGCCGAAGGAATAGATAGCATTGCACGGTGGCTGCGCAATTGTGGTTACGAGATTGATGGCCAGTTACCGCAGAACCTCGAGTCCGATCGAATCGCTCTGTGGTACTTTGTCTCGACGCAGGTGACGGCCATGACGGCCTGGATTCAATTTGTTAACAACGACAACTACGTACAGGTGACACGTCCGCTGATATCTCAACTGGTACCATTCCCGCTTCAATACAATATAGCCAGCGGCCTTCGTAAGAACGGGAAAGACGTGTGCTATGCAGCTGGTCTTTTGAGCAGAAACGTCGAGGACGACGAAGATGATCCACTTGCTGACAAGCGACAATCTTCTGCGTTGTCCAGGCTACACGATGATCTGGATACGCGGAAAATGCGCGAAGAAAGATTATTGGAAGGTGCCAAAGAAACGATGCGAGTCACTAGTTTTGCGCGCAAGGTGTACGGCTCGTTACTGTCCAAGGGTAGACTTGACGATCGATATTTATTCGGAAATGTTCCTTCAAGTACTGATTTGCTACTGTTGGCACACTTGCGGATCCAGCTATCAGATACTTTTGCATCGAACCCGCTGCTGGATTTGGTCCAACGGGAATTCCCTCTGCTCAAGTCATATGTAGAAGACTGGTCGAAGCTCGAACGCTCCCTCCGACCTGAAATTCGTGATCCTCGATGGCAAGATCGAAACAACCTAATTGCATCAGTTGCCCGCGCTGTAGGTTATGCCTAGCCAATTGTACATAATTCAAACCAGAACGAACGATAATCAACTATTGTATTTCCATGACGAGGCTCAAGAATTTCATGCACTTTTAAGACGCAAATAAATTAAATCTGTGAGCTTTCTCATGGTGTAACCAGGAGGTCGCAACACCTTCAACGCAATTGCCTACTCCATATTAATTGGGCCTTGACATCGCAGTAGGTAATTTCGCAATACCCGAAAAGAAAATTTGCGCACTATTTTCCTTGATTTGCTAATTCTTACGCGGCTTTACGAGCCCAGAGTTAACAAAATAGTAGACAACCGTTGAATCATCTGTCACCATGGCCATTATAATTCTTCGAGGAACCTCCTGCAAGCGTTCTGCAGCCTTTACACCCTGAAACACATCACCCCATTGCTTGACGCTCCATTTGTTATTCGTTTGTACCGGTAGAACATACTCCCTGGCTATATTACCGTCTGGATCATCTGGATGAAGCTTTTTCGACGGACGGCCAACACAGATGTCGTAGGTTCCAGAGTCAGTTTCAATCTTGAATCCACTTAGGTCTGTCCATAGATTATAATGGTTCAAATTATGTAGAACCTGAGCACTTAATGAGCGTTCTGACATTTGAAACTTGTGTGACTTTGAGCTAGTGCCTTCAATTTCTCGTGGTAGGTCGATGGCACGGCTGAAACTCTTTCTGAATAACTTAGTACAAATCACACTCGGAACACCCCTAACGATGTTGTACACTCTCGAGTTCCTAGGGTGCATTTTTCCAGGAAAAACGGAACGTTGCCTCCAGACTCGCTCCAGCCAGCACTCGCATTGGGCAGACGAGGTAACTTTGATCTCACTTGTAGGTTACGTAACTCAGCCAACTAGCCAAACAGCAGGAAACAGAAGAGAGTTGTCTTAGCGTATATACAATGTTATTTACAATACTACGGTTTGTTCCAATTTAAATATCGAAGCCGTAGCCTTTCATGCAGACCTTGTACTGGGTTATAAGGTCGTCGCACTTTCCATTTTCTTGCCCGTTCAACAAGAGACATTGGTCGCGGGCAGATTTCTGGTCAGTGCAAACGCAGCATGGCTTTGGTTCTGCTGTTAATACTGGAATAATCACCTCCGTTTTTAAGGTGGTTCTCCTCGGCGAATGAGGACAAGAAGGCCACTCTGTAGTGATTCTGTATGAACACGTCCATTCCTGAAAGAAATGCGCAGACGTAAAAGTGCTGATAGGAGAAAACCCCCTAGATACCAACAAAAAGGCAGATATAGGGCCCTGCTGGCAGCCTCGCACAATAAAAGGCCGTAGCGCCGGCAAGCGCGGATACTAAACCTCGCGTCAATAACGGACCGTGAACAAATACAAAACCAATCGTACACGCAAGCGTCTTGTCGGGATGGGCTGGATACGTCTCAAACTGTGCTACATATTGGTTTTTGGCCGACCCATAGCTAACTTACTCGTTTCACACTGAACCTTGGTCTTCTCCTGCTCTAATATTAGTGCTGCACTGAAAAGTCCCATCAAAAATGTGAATACTTACGCTCTGGCATTTGAACGTAACTGCTTTGTATGTACTGTATAGTATAGTTGTCGCAATACTTGGGAGTCAGTCGACGTATGTAATGGCTGCTGTTTTTCATCGAGACATCCCATGTCACGTGATTCCGCCATTACTATGCTTCTACGTTCTAATATAAAACTCGATAACGTCCGCTTTCGTTGAATTTTTTCAGAACTAGTTTTTTCACCAGTAGCTAGCCGGATGAGCTAGACGTGCTTTGCATGCTTGCGACAACGTGGAAGTTCTAAGATGGCGGACACGTCAGCCCGCGCCTGTCCAAATCATGGTTTGTATTGCATATATATGAATAACTATGACCAAAATTCAATAACATGTCCCGAGAGCGAGCGTGCCGGAATCATGCCATATTCGAGGAGACTCTCTCGACATGAACCACAGTCTCCTTTTCATCGATCCCTGACGCTGAAGGTTCAAAAGCATCAACCTCGTAGTCTTTGAAATGACGAGCGTTGATCTTTTTAGCAAAAAGTAAATTGATCTCCTCGTACGACCGGTCTTTGGTTTCCGGCAGACGGAAAAATGCCCACACAAATGTTAGGAAGCAAGTACTGGCCCAAATGAAACCAGTGTATCCTTTGAGATTCCAAGCAGTTGGGTTAACAAAATATGGTTCCAGGATGCCTGCCACAAGCGAAACCAGATAGTAACTGTTACGGGCGAGCACCACCGTTTTCTGACGAAGGCGAGTTGAGCCAACTTCGGCTGGGAGAGCCCATCCAAGCTGACCAACCGACAGCTGGAAGATGGAAGTCCACACCAATGTGAGTACCGCTTGAGCCATCCCTACTCCCTTTTCTTCGGTTTTCACATTGAGGATTCCGATCAACATTAGGACAACAGTCATGGCCGCGGATCCCCAGACATAAATGGTACGACGACCGAAAAATGGCAATACTAGGATCCAACTCATAAAGGTCATAAACAGAGCCAATGCAGTGCCGCCGACATTTAGGTAGTAGGTTTGGGAGGTTGTGAGACCAACCTGCTCAAAGAAGTAGGTCGAATTGTAAGCAAAGCAAAGTCCCGTGGTGATCTGTCCAGCGAATGCCATGCATGCAATCTCGGTTCGGCGAGCATCAAAACCTCTGAAGCACTGCCAGTAGGACGTCTTGACTTTTAGGAGCTCCTTTTCTTGGTTATCGGTGTGAATGATGAGAGCAAGAGCCGAATCAATGACCTCAGGGTCGACGTCCTTATTATGTAGTCGAGCCAGGGAATGACGAGCATCGTCAAGCCGGCCCTTGCGGACGAGATACCACGGCGACTCCGGAGCAAACGCAAGAACAGGAATTAAAATCGCTGGCCAGAACCATTGAATTGCAAAAGGAATTTTATAAGCCCACTTTGTTGAATTGCTCATCATGCCCGCTAATACGCCAGACGCGATCAGCTGACCAATGACGAAACACATGTTTGTCCAACTTGTAAGATAGACTCGCAACGAAAGTGGCAGAACTTCCGAGGCATACGCGGGGGAGAGTGTCGCAAAGATACCCCATGGAACGCCACAGAGCAGCTCGCCAACCAGCAAGACCTTGACATCCGGCGAGAAGAATACAATGAAAATAAAGCCAGTAAAGGTGACGAGCGCACCGAGCAGCACGCGCTTCTGTCCAAAGCGATCGACGAGGAAACCATTGAGAAGAGCACCGAAGAACGACCCTACACCAGAAGCGTCTCCCAGGCCAGCTTGCCAAGGAGCAGGCACCTGATATGTTCCATTCTTTTCGTACCAGGTACCGTAGGCTTTTGCAAACGAAGGATAGGCGTAGAAATTCCCAAGAAGGTCAGTGTCGTAACCCTCCATGATGACACACATTGACACCACAAGCGCCCAAAGGACAGCCTTGCGGTGCGTCTTGATGGCAGTCAGAATGGATTCCTCATGCTCAGCCGAGTTCGCTTCTTGAGCCTGCGCATTCAACAGGACTCTGTCATGGAATACCTCGCGAGTTTTGACGTCAGAGTCTGGTGCCATTGTATGAGAGCTGACGATGAAACCAAAGCTTACTGCTGACCTCTGAAAAAGATGGAGGAATTAGCCATGTACATATAGCTGCATTCAGATGGGGAGCTTGTCCAACCGATTTGGATGCAGCGGAAGATCAACGAGCGGCATATTGGGGTGCATCCCTGTCGGAATAATACAATCTCGGTACACAATCTCATTGCTTCTGCAAGGGCCAAGCACATCTTTCGACCACAACTTCTTCAATACAGTCGTTCGTATTTTTTTACAATCATAGTCTCATGATTCCAGTCCAGAACTAGACTAGTACCATACTGGAAATCGGGGCGACTCGACTATTGAAGAGTCAACCCCGCACTGGGATTTGAGGGGTACAGCTGCTGCTGCATGTTCTGCCCACCGTATCGGCGAGATGGTGCTATCGTGCGGCTTTGTGGGGGTTAACTATTCGGCCCGATTTCAGGTACACAAGTTGCACAATCAAGCGCTGCACCGGAACCTTCTCCAATGAACAGTACTTTTTGATTATGACGTAAGACAGTTTGTTGTTCACTCATCTATTTGTTGCGTAAGGTGACATCCAGCTCCATAAGTGTGACATGCGGTCGTAGACCATGCAAATAATGTGCAGCCACCTCCTGGCCTGACAGCGTGTTGTCATCACCGAATTCCCGGGGTGCATGCAGCTGGCCAGCTTGATATTGCCCATTCAGGCAAGTCAAGCGAGCGAGGCTAGAGCCGGGCCGTGACCGTTTTGAGGAGGCAGAGAATATTCTCATGGCAGTTCCGGAAAATGCGCGCAAGTCAAGCGAGCGAGGCTAGAGCCGGGCCGTGACCGTTTTGAGGAGGCAGGGAATATTCGCAATGGTGGTCTATGACTTGCGTAATGGCCTAGTGAAATACGTGGATTATGCTCTCACCTATGGCAATATTGGTGTACTACGAGTCATTTACTAAACACCTCCCAGCTAGAATCGCTATATCCGTACAAAAACTATAATGTTTTGGTCACCGCTAATGGACATCAAATCTCTTGCAGTTGTTGCCAACAAATTGCACCTGAGCCCAACAAAACGAGCCTGACCGTAACTAATAAATATTGGTAAGCCGTTACTAAGCGTCATGTGGGAGGTGCGAGCACTACTGTTGCCTTCGGTTTTGAGGCTAACTACGACATTCAAGTCAGCTTTTTAGCATGACTTTGGACTGGGATTTCTCGTCTTGGATACCATTTACAAATCCGTTTAGTTCTCACAAAAGCTCCGGATGTGAACTTCTCGGACCTCTCTCGTTGTTGATGCAGATGGCTATGGGAGGCGTTGCGGTTCTGTCACTAATTTGGAAGCGCAGTCGTGAACACCCGCACCGCCCATGGAAGATTTGGTGCTACGATGTCTCAAAGCAGGTCATCGGTGCTGGCGGCATGCACTGCCTCAACGTCTTGGCCAGTATACTCTTTAGCAATACCGACGAACCCGATCTGGATAAAAACCCTTGCAACTGGTACTTTATTAACGTCTTGCTGGACACGACAGTTGGAGTCCCAATACTGTGGGGATGTCTCACTGTGGTTCACCGGGTGGCGCATCGGGCAGGTGTTAAAGACACAATCAGTGGCCGGTATGGAAACCCGCCCAGATTCAGTGCATTTGCAAAGCAAGCGTCGTTGTATATGCTTGCCATGTTCTTTTGCAAGATTTTACTTTACTTGGTAGAATGGTGGGTTCCGTTTCTTGACGATATGGGCGAATGGTTAATTGGTTGGACCAATTATGACTCAAGAGTCCAGGTTGCCTTCGTTATGATGGTATTTCCTTTATGGTAAGTTGAGTTATTCAAGTATAGTCTAGAGTCAGCTAACGATGCCCGTTTGCTGAAAACAGCCTTTACCGAAAACTGACCTCAGCATGAATGCGCTTCAGTACTATATCATTGACACGATCATTAGAGATCCCAGCTATCACCCAGCGTACAAGTCTAATAGAGACTTGGAAACCAGGGGCGTATATGGATCAATATCGGAATCTATCTTGGATGAAGATGAAGATAAATGAACATCGCAAGCACCGAAAACTTCAGCCAGTCTCTGGTACCCACTTCTGGGGCGCCCATTCAAGTCCTAAAGGAAACTCGACGCGTTTATACAAACTTTCCAGTTTATCGACTAGCTAATTCGGGATGCCTAGATAGATACTATTTATGAGGAATAAATGCATTTATGTTTGCACCAGTCCACCGCCCTATGCAAGATATGCATTATACGGCTGATATTTTTCTGTCCACTGTGTTAAAGGATTTTTTTGAAAACCGTCTTGATTCAATATCGCAACTTGCTGTCATAATGGTACGTTTCCCCAATGAACGTTGCAGTCGTATATAATGGCATAAACTGAACCTTTAACTCACAACAGAAAATCAAGACCATATCAAGGTCAAGCGATGCCTATGTGCCTGTGCGCAATACCGAGTCGCAACGGCTCCCGCGTAATCTTGACCCGGCTCTGCACCCATTTGAAAGAGCCAGAGAATATACAAGAGCGCTAAATGCCACAAAAATGGAGCGTATGTTTGCGCAGCCGCTTATCGGACAACTTGGAACTGGTCACGTCGATGGCATATACTCAATTGCAAAGAATCTTCATTCGTTATCACGACTAGCAACTGGTTCGGGTGATGGTGTCGTCAAATTTTGGGATATGTCTCAGAGAGATGAAGTGTTTTCAGTTAATGCGCATGAAGGTATAGTCCGTGGACTCACAATGACACCGTCGGGAGATCTGTTGTCGTGTGCGTCTGATAAAACTATAAAGCTGTGGGATTTGACCACCGCATCAAGCGGAGAGCCAAAGCATACTTATTTGGGCACTGGAGCCTTCAATGGAATTGACCATCATCGTGATGAAGGTACATTTGTGACTGCTGGAGATGTCGTAAATGTGTGGGATGTTAATCGATCAAAGCCAGTGAGCTCATTGACATGGGGCTCTGATAACTTAGTCTCGGTTCGAATGAACCAAACAGAAACTGATGTATTTGCCACATGTGGTAGTGATCGTTCGATTGTCGTCTATGATCTTCGAACAAACTCCCCGGTTCAGAAACTCATCACGTCGCTGCGATCGAACTCGCTGGCATGGAATCCCATGGAAGCGTACATTTTTGCTGCTGCATCAGAAGACCACAATGTCTATTTATATGACATGCGTAAATTGTCACGCGCCCAAAACGTCTATAAAGACCATGTGGCAGCAGTGCTTGATGTCGACTTTAGCCCCACCGGACAAGAACTTGTCACTGGATCCTATGATCGTAGTGTCCGACTGTATCGAATCCGTGAGGGTCACTC
>JAJLWU010000075.1:0-31473 GCA_030570855.1 Tardiomyces digboiensis | reverse complement strand
GCCAACGACGACTGGGCTGCCGAGGCCGCCCCCGCTACTGCCTCCGCTTAGATGTATCATATGGAAAGGTCGCCGGGTCTAATATAAAAGTGAATACGATTCTTACTTGATGATAATACAAGTCTGTAGTGCCTAGTTGTGCTACATGTAGTGAAACAAGATACTGCCTCGCGGGGGGGGGGTCATATATCAATTCTATTGTCACTGTATGCCTAAAAAGTTTCCTCAAGATATTGACCTTCGCCCTCGGCCACTTCTCGATCAGGGATTTCGAATCCTTCTGTCGTTTTATACAAGATTATCTGGACCTCGCGGATCATATCAACGTACAAGTTACGCACATCTTCCACAGACAACTTGCTAAATTCTTCCGATAGCTGGTCACCAGGTTCTGACCGGTCTTCGCCGTCTTCCTTACCTCCACTCTGAAGGCCAGCACTGTCAGCAGCTCTCTGCATCAGCAGCTCAATATCGTACAGTTTTTCAAAGTAAAAGTTTCTCTCCGACTCTACAATTTCCGCCGTCTGGGTGAGTTCAGCATTCTCCTGTTCCAACTCGCTAACACGCACCTTGAGCTCCTTGAGCTCCCGAGCCGTCGAGGCACCACCGACACCAACACCCGCAATGCCAAGGCCGGCGCCTGCCACCCGCGTGGGTGCAACGGCGCTAGATCCATGTGATGATGACGACACGGAACGGGACGCCGTACTGCTTGCGCCTGTCGACACGACTCTTCGCTGAGCAGTACCGCTGGCCGCTCGCGGTGCTGAATTCTGCAGCGGTCCCGCCTTTCGCCTTGCTAGTGGATCGTAGTCATGGCCAGGGAAGTTCTGCTCCCAATATTTCCGCATCCACTGAAGGAATTCGAGGTTATCCTGAAACCTACATTTGACAAGACGCTCGACCGGTATAGAGCGATCAATCTTGTGACGAGTAAAGATACTTTGAAGAATTTTGAAATTATTCAGATATTGATACTCTGAGTTGACGTCAAAGCGTACCTTGCTCATGGGAACATCCAAGTTTATGCTGTCCATGAGTTGGCAGTAGACGGCACCGGTACCACATTGATCGATCTTGGTGAGATCGAGCATGAGGAGCTCATTGACCCAAGCCAGCAGTTCCTGTCGTGATTCTGCCATTTTAACTGCGTGGTCTGAGTCTACTGAGAGAAGCGAGATGTGTTGGACGATAGTACCAGATGCGTCAAGTGGTGTTTACATGGCGACCGTGTAGTACTAGTAATGCAACGTGTCCCGGATTTCAGGTTCGAGTAATGCACCACCATTTATCAAAATTGGCGGCAGGATGCGGTGTGGATTAGGTGTTGCTCTCTTTGTCAAGGTCGACTCCGCGGAACTTTGAGCGTTTCCCAATGTTAACTATTTGACAAGCAGCTGGCCAAAAAAAAAAACAAAAAAAAACAATGCTGGTTATAGCTTCCACCGCTCTTGCCTGATATATGCATCGGTATTGGCACATACATAGAACCACGGTTTCGGCGCCAATATACGCCAGATCTAATTGATGGTGAGTCACAAAGCGGGTTGAATCTGCGCAACTCGACTAACAAATTGCAACCCGCGTTACACCTTAAAATAACCCGGCATGACGGCTTGGCGGCATTTTGCCGACTTCGCTCGCCATTTGCCTTGTTGGGAATTGCCATGACAACTGCATAGATTGTAGGCGCTACTGTTCATGTAGTTGCAGTAATCCAAGTAGGATGCAGAATGGCCAACAGTACGAATGCACACCTGGCTCTCTGGATATCCGCAGCTGCATCCTGATACCACATTTTATCTTTATGACTGCCGGGTATGGGCATCGGTTTGTGCGGAGACGAATTTAAAGAAAAAAATAGCCGTACGGTTACCCTCTGTGGAGGTGGAGTCTGGCACAAAAAAAAAAAAATTGGGATCCGGGCTCGCTGGCAAACGTCAAGTGAATTTTTGTACACGCCTTTGCACAGACGCACAACGCACTAAACGACACAAAAGATACACAAAGAGAGGCCAGCGGACGAGGTCGTCATTTGTGGAGCTCGAAAGTAGGGACTTGTACCACATAGCGAAAACAGACCGCGGAAGAGGCTGGCCAAATCCCCCTTTTTCACACACTCGAGATACGGCTGCGACTTGTGAGTGAGAGTCAAAGCTGCTGAGAGGTCACGACGAAGGCAGATAAGTGGAAAACCAGCCAGAGTGGACCCCAGCATGGCGTATACCCAAACCAACGGCAGGCGTGCGAGCACATCGCATGATATGGGTCAGCGGAGGTCGAGCTCAAGTGAGCCATCGGGCGTGCCCTACTATGCTCGCGTGACGACCACCGGTTCGGCACCCGCCCCCAATATGGTGATTCCTCAGCTGTCGCGTAAGTTTGTTGCTCGCCGGATTTCCGAGGGCGAAACCGGACGCCTAAAGGAGGAGCTCAAGTGCCAGGCATGTGGCAAGGGCTACAAGCACGTCTCGTCACTTGCAAAACACTTGTGGGAGCATACTCCAGAGTGGAACGTGACATCCAAACTACTGATCTCCAAGCACCAACAGGTCCAGCTCCTTGAGGCTGCATCGATCCTGGTGTCTATGAATGAAGAGGACGAGGATGAGAAGACCGACGAGCAGCCGGCGTTCATTGTAAATAGCTCACAAACGGGCCCCGTTATAGCCCAGTCAGCACCTGCACGTGGGCCCGGAATATCCCACTACGTAACAACGTCCAACGGGGACAGGTCTCCACCCCGTCCGTTGTCGCTAACACCTGGCCCTACTTCGTCAAGTGACTCCGCATCTCCCTCGCCCCCGCCGTCGACGGTACCACATACACCAAACATTCCAATGGCGTCGACAGCTCGTGCCATTTCGAAACCATCTCCCTACACTCGGAGGTCGTCGCTCAGTGCATACCCGCCCAGCAGTTGGGGCCGCCGCGGCAGTACTCCTGGCAACCTGTCAGTAACACCATCGCGGTCACCGGTGACTGACTCACTCTATGTGCCTGAGACGAGCCGCCAAAATGTCTCATCATCTTCGCTCAGCACTGTTCGCATTCTTGAAGAATACGACGGTCTGACATCGCCCAACAGGGCTCGCCGTTTAAGTAATCTACGAAGCTCTAGGCCAGACGACCTGTTTGACGATGAAGATCCTGTCACTATTCGTCACACTTCTCCAAACCATCACCACCACCACCACCACCTTCATCGAACCTCACAAAAGACATCTCACGACCGCAACGACTCCGCCAACCATTCGGTCTTCGGCGATATGGATGATTGACATGTATAACTGATAATTTATTACCTGCACTTTTGCTGATCCAACAAGTGTTTAAATCAGTCCTGCTTTGTGGCGGGACTCGGGAAGCATCTTTGTCACTGCAACCGCGGATAATGCCACGGAAAATGGTCAGAGTGCAAAGTACCTAGGCGCGGATTGGCTTAAACCCCTGAGGAGTTTTCGAAGCGACGTGCCGTGCGTCGCTCACCTCAACACTGCGAACCTTCATGCACGCCCACATTTTTGTCCTGCAAGTGCATGAAATGGTCTATCACCGGCTTTTTGCTATGTAATACACCAGTTCGATCTCCACTCTGATTGCTTTTAGGGTATGCGAGACACGTCAGTTCGCCATCAATGGTCACAACAGTGTGCCGTATCGTTCTTCATCCACCATTAACCAACCACTCAGGCAGTCATGTACCACATTGAAACAAAGGCAAACTTGCAAATTGGTGACACTGAATATATATGAGATCAATGAGATCATCATATTAGACCTGCAGCACAAGCGAAGCCATGCTCTGGAATGGTCACAGCTCCTTATGGAGCAAGAGCTACAAGACCATCAGCTTTCTCTGGGAGTAGGCGCACGCTCAGCGTGGACTCAGATAGTAGATTCTCGCCACAGCTATGAACTATGTCTTAACCGGGCAGGCTGCAGTTCTTGTTAATCTTTAACTTTAATGTTTAGTGGAATCCCCATAGGCAGGCTGCTAAATTCGGCTGTTCTGCGTAAGCCGCTCGCTCTGGCCATGAACGCAAACGAGATCGCCAAGTCGCCCTTTGTAAAATTCGATGACTAGATCTGGGGCTTCAATGGCGCAGTGTTGCGCAGATGAGTCGTCAGGCGACACCACGTGGTGGTATTTACGCGTGCTAGATCAGTGCATCGCCGCGTCGACCAAGTTATACACGACGCGTGTGGTTTTAGAACATTAAATTCTCTGCTGTCGGGCGTGGCTGCAGCCCCCCTGCACAATCCTTGCAAACTTGAAACGCCCCGCCCCCCCCCATTTTCACCAATTTCAAATAAATTCAGACGGAATGGGATCTGGCCAGTTAGCAAATGATAGTAATGCAGCCTGAATTTGTATGGTGGACCCGCAAAAGAAGCTTTGGAAACTAGAGATCGCCCCGATTGGTTTCTCAATTACCCTGCCCAAGAGGCGCTTGGGTCGCGCATCGGGTGGCTCAAGCTGATGATGCATGGGGTACCTGCGGTGCGGTCATCGACGCGCCATATGCGCCGTATCTAACACTGGGAGAGTATAAATCCGTAACGACTTGCCGTGAAAAAGTGGCTGGCAAGCGGAAGACACTCTGAAATCAACAAAATGAAGTTGCAATCGACCCTCACGATTCTCGCCGCAATGGTCGGCGCCGCCACGGCTCAGTCGGTGAACCCCGACGAACTGACGTCCCTATTGGGTGCGTTTTCAACTGTCCCTGGGTTTCAATCGTACCTTTCGTTCCTCGCAACGGCCGATACCAGTGGTATTCTTGCAACTGAATCGGCACTTATCGCTTCTCTTACCGCCGAATACGGCTCACTAGCCGGTTCCGCGGCTGCAACGGGCAGTGCTTCTGCTTCTATCTCTGATTCAGGTGCCACTAGTGCTGCTTCAGGTGCCACTGGTGCCACTTCTGGCACAACTGGCGCCGCTACTTGTACCTCTGCCGCTGCTTCGTCGCAAACCTCAAAGAATGACGCCAACCCGTTGGTGCTTCCAGTTGGCGCTGCCGTTTGTGCTTTTGTCGCTGCCCTTGCTCTGTAGTGTCGTATAGTAATCCAATCGGACGACTGAACGCAGCCACAAATGGTCAGGTGGTCTGAGCTCAAGGGGTTCGCTTGGCAAAACAAACTGACCGATTGAGGATTGGTACTAAGGGTCGACGCAGGTAATGTTCGTGGGTCTACGAAGCCACCAGGCGGAGCCGCGAACCTTGTTAGTTCGATGGTCCCTGACATGACTCGCAAGCACTATAATACAATGAATTGCTCATATTGGCGACTCAAAGGAGCAACACCTTCTGATATCAAATAATGAAGCTTACCATCGCTGCAACTGTCCTGGCAACTTTTGTCACCTTGGCCAATTGTCAGTACTCGGATTATTCACAACTGAGCGTGCTAGCGTCTATCTTAAATGGACTCACGACCGACCCCTGGTGGAACTCGTACGTTTCTTTCCTAGCGACTGCTACAGACCCGTACGCCATTCTCGCATCAGAGTCCGTGGCTATTGCATCTCTCGACTCAATCTATGGCTCTCTGTTTGGTACTTTCTCAGATATCGGCGCTCTCCTCACCAGCGAAGGCTTTGGTGCACCGTCTGCTGCTACTCCCGGAAGTACCCAGACCACGATTCCCGTAACTACCAGCTCTGTCACGGGGACTGCACAAACCGCAGCGACTGCCTCTGTAGCATCAGCTGCTCAGACTGCTGCCTCTGCGGCAACTACAAGTGCTGAAACGAGTTCCAGCGCCAGTGCAGTATCATCAGAAACGTCCACTGCCAAAGCGAGCTCCTCCGAGACTTCAACAGCAGCTGTGACTTCTGTGACGTCGTCGTCCCACTCCACGACAGCCGCTTCTTCGGCGACATCAAAGGCTGCTGGCGATATTTTGATTCTTCCCATTGGCGCGGCACTCGGTGCTTTTGCCGTAGCTCTTGCCTTGTAAAGCTTTTTAAGGTTGAAACATTTGATATTCGTATTAGGATGAACCTCCTCATTGCCATTTTTGTTTTTTCGCTTGGCCGGTGTCACGGCGTCTGATAGACGAACGTTCCCAACTGGGCAACCACCGGGGCTCGTAATGGGTCTCCTGGATGCCCGTGCATAATCAGTGAACATTCCACTCATTGGCGGACTGCTCTGCAGTTATCTCAAACTGTCACGATGCCTGGAACCTGCAAGGCGCCCACTTATCCAGCCGCGTTGGCTGAGACCCTACACATCCGAGGGCATCGCTTCTTCGTCCCTTTAAAGGACCCCAATTGCATCTAACAAAGGCAGAAATTAAAAACAAAAAAAAAAGAACTCCAGGCAAGGCTTAACATATACCGTCGCCAGAGACACATCGTTTTCTAAATTGTAGCCGCTATACAGTATATTTATATCACAAGACCCAGTGTCTAAGTTGTACAACAGATATGTAGCACGATGCTGCAAGGCTATGAAAAGTTACACTTTAGTGCATAGCCGACCGACGCCATTTCCGGGCTCCGGAGAAATTTGTGGTGGTAGGATGCACATATGGCGTCAAGACGGGATCATCTGCATTGTCGTGGATTTCCTCATTGCCAAAATAAAGCACCTTGATAATATTGCCGAACGCGACGCAAATGGACTTGCGACCGTACTTAGCCACTGGTCCAATGGACTTGATGAGCAGCCGGCTCGCTGGCGAAATGACTGTTGCATGCTGAGGATCCACGATAGTTGGAATCGAAAAGCTACCAGGATCTCCGGCAACATCAGGAATATCGTAATAAGATACTGCGCCCGTGGCAGACATAGCCCACCCTTCCCAAGTAATATTCAAGGGAGGTTTCTTCTGATGAGTTCGGATCCCTTGTGGCCTGCTCTGTCCACCATTTGACGACATGGACGAGGACCGCACAACATGCATTCGCGGTCGAACAAAGTTGCGAGGGGGGCGAACTGAAGCGGAACTCGATGGGCCACTCGGTGGCGACGGCGACGGCGACGGGCTAGAGTATGCCTTAACATCCTCGTCACACACAGGAGATGACGAGTCTCGTCCCACAAGCTGCTCCTTTCGTCGGACACCCATGAGCATGTTTATTCCAGTCGTCTCCCAACCTTCGACTTGGTCGATCCAGTGCTGGCGCTCTGTAGCTGCCTCTAGACCCAAGCATCGCGTTTCGCGTGGGTTCCGCTCAACTCGTAGGCAGATGTTGTTCTTTGCGCGATTTTCAATCTGCATCGTATGACAGATAACGAGGCCAGGTTCTTCAGCATCATTATATGCAACAGAGATGCTCGCCACTGACGTACAACCGCAAAATCTGCAATAGGTTGGCAATGAGTGAAACGCACGAACAGAATCTTGTTTCCAAGCTCCCAAGTGAAAGTGTCGCAATATTGCTCCGGACTGAACGTCAAGCAACGACGCGGTAAGTTCGGTAACTAAAACACACATGTGTAGCTCTGAAAGAGGCACAATCATACGAATCTTTTCAGAAAAATGGTACGGTCGCGTGCTTGGAAGTGACTGTTGCCCAATCTGGTCAAGGTTCTCATTTGGAGAGGACGTAAAGGAATCGAAGCCTCGAGTGTTGGTCGTCCGCTCCGAACGTGGAATCACAGACATAGCTTCTGAGACGTTAACTTTGTGGAAGACCCATGCACTGGGAGCAACATGTGTTCCAACAACGACTTCATTCTGTGACGTTACGCAAACGACTTGCTCGCACACTTTTGGCGTGAGAAGGCGTTTGGCCATTACAATGTCGAGCAGAGTATGGTCGTGTCCTCCAAGAGAGGTGCTCATGCTGCTAGTACTGCTAGTCTCTTCAGTGGACCGCCCGCTGTTTGTATGTGACAACACCGGTAAATATGCGCCATTTTTACTCGAGCTCCTTGAATGACCACCAGCCCCACCAACCCCAATATCACTAGAGCTGAGCGCTATGCGTGTCGTTGAATGCTCGCCAGTGGGAGATAGTACAATGATGCGGCCGGACTTTGTAATCATCGTCAAGTCACTTCCAGAGAAAAATGCTTCCGCAGGTAAACCATTCATGATTGAAACGTCAGACATTGAGGCAATTAAAACTGGGCTCGTTTTAGGATCAAAACTCCATACTTCAACGCTAGACAGACGAGCACACAATATTGCAACCAAAGATTGGTTTGCATTCACGACAATTTTCGAGATTGGCCAAACGTCTGGTGAAAGCGGAAGAAATACTGCTCCTGTGTTATACGATTTAGAAAAGATTCCAGCAGCGTTCCAGAGACATACCTTGTGATCCAGAGACATTGTTGCAATCCACGACTTGTGCACAGCAATCTGTACGACGTCCAGGAGGTGATACCCCACCAAGTCTTTGGACATAAACTGCGAGTCTTCAGAGTTGTGACCATCCTGTAGTCTGGATTTCCGAGAGTTTGGCAGCAAGTAGCGAAGAATTACAGCAGTAGAACACAAGATGAATATTGTGAACGCCACCAACTCGATGATCAAGTGTAGTGAGTAACCATGTAGGACATCTCTGGCACCTAGGCCCAGGGGTCCCTTGAAATGCACTCCATCAAACTCAGCACGCGAAACTAATACAATTGGATCGTAAATGTTGTACTGCGACGCATGGCCCAAATCCTTGATGCGGTCCAAAATATGTGCGATGAAGAACGGACGCCGCTTTGGAATGGAGGTAAATAGGGTGCTGCTCGTCCACGACAGTCGGACAAAGAGTAGAGCCATGGATAAAGTAAGAAACGGGAACTCTTTTTTCATAAAGACATTTGAGCGATAACTTATGACAATCCGCAAGAAGCGCACCCAGTAGCCATGAGAAGAATGATGATGATGAGCATGGAACTCTTCGGCGGGGTCGATGAGCAAGAGTTCTTCGAGCTCCAGCCGCTTGAGGTCAATGAACATTACCGCGACAAAATAAGTCAGATGTAGTACCAAATCGAAAATAAGCGCCAAGATGGCAAAAAAACATAATGCCTTTACATCGTCAGAAAACGCTCCTAGTGGTGACCAAGCAAGAGTAAATATCGCCGCAGTCAGCACCACAAACCTTGTAGACATAGTCACAGTTTGGTCAAGAACCCCTGCTAGCTTGACAGGTGGTGGCGAGTCGGGAGACATCTTACCGATTCGAGCCACGAATCTCAACGCATTCTCGCTGCTGGAAATAAATAATGTTAACGGAACGATGAGAAATTGTTTTAGAGTGTCAGCACTGAAACAGGGGTAAACCCACGATGCGAGAGTGGCTGCTGCAAATAGCGAGAGCATCCTCTGAGTCAAAAACGCGACAACAAGACCAGCCCGCGACCGCACAGTGTCGGCGTCAAGCAGCAGAAACGGTATCGAAATAGACATGACACAAAATAGCATAATTAGCACAAACAGGGGTTTCGGAAAGTTGGGATATAAGTTGACGTAGTTGAGGCACCACCTGTTGCCATTTGGAGGCCCACCATTTTGATTGAGCTCCAGAAAATATTCATTGCCGTCTATCAGGGTCATGGTCTGCTTCGTTTCCCCATTGTCTCCAATAAGCTCTTCTATCACATTTGTCCAAGCACTGGTCCCCTCGACAACATTTTCGTCCGTGTACAAGTAAGAGACCAACAGACCCCGAGCGCTTGCACGAGCGGCCGTTGGGAGCCGAGGCTCGAGCAATATCGACCGGCATCCTAGCCTGTCTGTCAAGTCAAGTTCTTTGCCCAAGGCAGATACCAATGTGCCGACAGTCTCATTTGTACTGAGGCGAACCAGTGGTTGTAAAGTTCGCAACACTCGCTCGTCCAGAGAATCCACCATAATTGACGGAGGAAACACTACCGCCTGACGCACATGAACAATTAACTCTAATTCTGGGTCTCTTTGGTGTGAGGTAGGCGGCACTGAAGTGCCAGTCCATACCCGTGGGATGCCCCATGACAGTTCACCGTATAGAAATGGGCTACCCAGGATCGCTAGAATCGCTGCTGGCACAAGAATAAAGCTGTATGGTTGCTCGACCACTTTTCTGGCCAACCACGTCTTGAAGAGCCTCTGGAGTTAGTAGTGGTATATGTCCCAACCCAAAAAACTTCACTTGTAGAGCTTGCAGGGGCCAATAAAAGGCTCGTGAGTCCAAAAAAACAACCTCAAGTCCGACTGCCTATAGAATTATGCTTGCTCGGTTTCGGCGACGCCGTAAATCCCAAAATCACTGCTGGATCAACCGTATGAGCAACCAACAGTACTTACCATCTTGTACTCATATCAGACGACTCCAATTAACCCAAACAAGAGACCTGTTGCCACAGATATGATATCACAGACACCACTTCTGCCGGCGAGTTTGAACAAATGTTAACAATTAGAGCACTGCTCTTTCGAATTTCACCGTTGATACGCTCTTTTTTCTGTCCTTTTATTATTACTTGTCCCAAATTTCTTGAATAAGTCCACTGCAATTGCTCCTGCTACCAAGCAAGTCAGCCACTTTTAAAACCAATGAATTCGACTGTCACTCCAAATTTGCAATCAACCCACCAAGCACTCAACAACGCTCGTTAGTTAGAGATATCGTTTGTGTCGGTGATCCGGACGCGCGGACCCGGTAGTCAGCCGTGCACCAAAACTGCAGTGGTCTTCACACTTTTATGCGCACTAACAGCGAATGGCCAGTACGGCTGTACAGAGGCCCTTGACGACGGCATCAGATATCTACTGGCCGCGAGCACAGACTTGTAGCAAATATGCAAATATTATCGTAAACGTTGCCCAAGCAGCGCGATTGCTAGATGTGCCGGTGAAACTCGCTGATAAGAAGTGTCAAACCAGACTGTGCCTTGTTTGCACGATCAGCCACACAGGGCCCTTAGCGTCTGCCGCATCTGATGGTTGCTTCACAACAGTGTGGTGCAGCGGGAATTTGTTGTAGCGACGTTGCGTAACCGATTCTGACAGGCTCTCTTTAAAACCACTATACAGAGCCGTGATGAGCGCACCGAATTCTAACACCCAGAGCCCATGGCCAAACCTTAGGGGTCCATATTTAGGGGTCGTCAGTGCTTCGGCCTTTGCTGGAGAAGATGCAACATGGTCGCGACGGCGCCCTGAGTAGCGGCGGAGCATCAGATGGACTTGCAATGTGCCTGCAATGGAAATGCGACGGCTGTATCGGGGGGGGGGGGGGGGCTTCTCGGAGCTGGGTATCACCAAGTCACGGGTGCTTTCTCGTGTCGGCGAGGAAGCAGCCTGGGCCCTGATCTCCAAATTGAAAAGGATCACAAACAACGCATAGACTGCTCGTAGAATTCGTCAGAGACCAGTGTGGCGTAGATAATCGAAATCGGCTAACAATCCACCTTAGAGCGTGCAGATACGTTGAACATGCGTCGTACAAGTACACAATTCTCGTAGCAGCAGCGTACGACAGATTTCACGTTGGCTAAAACGGCACGCACACCTCGAACGGGCTTGGGAGCTGGAAACCGCCGTATTCAGGGAACAAAGATTCTCTTAGGTTCTTAGTCTTGTCTAGACGCTCCTTAGTAACGTATCCAGGGTGAAATGACGTAGTGATGACAACTTCGGCGTCGACAATAGACTAACTCGAGCAAGCATCTGTAAGGATGCGAGCTGAAATATCCCATGAAGAACATCCCGGGCCATTGTTCAAGGTACATGGGAAACCAGAAGTAAACAGTGGCTCTTATACTACTGGGGAGTGTACTGGGGGTTGCACCCCCAGACCCCTGCCTTTTTGGTCGCAACTCGGCGCTCCGCTTGAGTTGAGTTGGGGCTTTAGTTTGGTTGGATTATCGAGGGACGGAACGAATGCGATTATTCGCAAATTTATCGCGAATTCAAACAACGATTTGAATAACAACAGTTGGAAACTATGGTTTCGTTTAAAAGAAATAAAGGGACTGCACCGGCTAGGAATCACTCAACCTGTAGAATTCATAAATTGTGGTGCGTTCACCATTTCTCGCTCGCTATAGAGGAAATACATAATGGCATGCGCCATCCACGTGGTATACCTGTCAGTTTTACATTATTTTGTACTTTTCCTACCGAGGCCTCCGCTGAGGGGAACCCGAAAACGTCATTGCTTATGTAAGATAGAAGCTAGTGGAAATTTTTTGGCTCCCTATTTTATACTGCAACGTCCTGTGGCAAGACTGACCCTCGGATAACACTTACAGCATCAAAATGGTCAAGGATACAAAGTTGTACGACGTGCTTGGTATGTGCTTACTTATTTTCTTAACACGTGGTTTTCTGAAAACGTTGAACATCACTGTGGGGGTATGGCTAGGTGTTTTATGCGGTTGGCTTTAAAGTGAGGTTGTATGAAAGTTTGTATGAGGAAAGGCGTCGACACGTCGAGTACAAAGGGAGGCCAAAGACATAGTCGAGGATGCGTTGAGGTTTCTAAGCTTGTCTGCTCAGCTCATGTGTCTTTAGTGGCGTTTGTAGAAAATTGATTAGAACCACACCGCTAGGATCGATTTCGATGGACTCCCAAACAACTAGAGAGCAGAATTTAAATCTGCTATGCGGGGCCTCAGAGATAGACTCGACCAGCGCTCGACCAAATGTTCATGATCCCTACTAACATCAGGCGTCCCGCCAACTGCATCTGACTCGCAGATTAAAAAGGCATACCGCCTGGGTGCCTTGAAGTACCACCCCGACAAGAACCAGCATAGCGAGGAGGCTTCCGAGAAGTTCAAGGAGGTGTCGGCCGCCTACGAGGTGCTGTCGGACCCGCAGAAGCGTCAGATGTATGACAACTATGGAATGGAGGGCCTGAACGGAAACGGCATGGGAGGAATGGGCACCTCTGCTGAGGACTTGTTTTCGCACTTCTTTGGTGGCATGGGCGGCATGGGCGGCATGGGCGGCATGGGCGGCATGTTTGGCGGAGAGCCAAGCGGTCCTCAGCGTTCTCGTGACATTGTCCACGCTCTCAAACTTTCACTTGAAGACCTTTACAAGGGCAAGACCTCGAAGCTGTCGCTCAAAAAGACTGTTTTGTGTGGCGAGTGCAAGGGCGCCGGTGGTAAGCCTGGTGCCGTGCAAACTTGTAAGACATGCAGCGGATCAGGTATGAAGTTCATCACTCGGCAAATGGGTAATGTCATCCAGCGATTCCAGACCGTCTGTCCCGACTGTAACGGTGAGGGACAGATTATCAATCCCAAGGACCGCTGCAAAAAGTGCCTTGGCAAGAAGGTGGCTGAAGAGCAAAAGATTCTCGAAGTCCATATCGACAAGGGTATGCGACACGGCCAAAAGATCACTTTTCAAGGAGAAGGTGACCAAGGTCCCAATATCATTCCCGGTGATGTCATTTTTGTCGTTGATGAAAAGCCTCATGATAGGTTTCAGCGCAAGGGCAACGATCTTTTCACGACTGCAAAGATTGATCTTCTTACCGCTCTGGCGGGTGGTTCGTTTGGTATCAAGCACCTGGATGGCGAGTGGCTCAAGGTCGATATCATCCCTGGCGAGGTCATTGCTCCTGGTGCCATCAAGATGATCGCTGGTAAGGGTATGCCGTCGTATCGTCACCACGACTATGGCAACATGATTGTCAACTTTGAGATTGACTTCCCAGAGCCGTATTTTGCCACTCCTGAGCAGTTGACAGCCCTTGAACAGGTGCTTCCGCCCCGCAAAAAGCTCGAGATCCCCAACCCCAAGGATGCCGAAGAGGTTGTGCTGGCTGACGTTGATCCAACAAAGTATCAGCAGTCGGGTGGTCAGCCCATGGACGAGGATGACGAGGATGATCCTCGTGGACAGGGTCCTGGTGTCCAGTGTGCTTCGCAGTGAAGGAGAGTGCTTGGCGGGCTCAGTAACGAATTTCATAATGATAGACATAGAACTAGTGCAATCCATAATGGCATCATTGGAAATGGCAGGATCATCGGTTCATGTAGACGTTTGACTGCAATCCGTAACGGCACGGCACCTTTGGAAACGCCAAGCAATCAATAGTTCTAGATTTGGTTCCAATTTCGGTCCAATTAGATTTTGAAGTATTTCTGATTAGGCTGCTCACTAGAGAAGAACAAAAGTTCGTCTAAAGCAAATTTTATTTCAGACATCGTGTTACATATGCAAAAAGGGGTGCGACCGGACCATCATCGGTAGGGGGCATCAGCATCCAGACAGTATTGGATCTCCTGTTCCCACTTGTCACCATTAGCCAGTAGCTTCTCCTTGTTGTAAAGCAGCTCTTCGCGAGTCTCGGTCGAATATTCCGTGTTAGGAGTTTCAACGATGGCGTCAACTGGACAACTCTCTTGGCAGTAGCCGCAGTAGATGCACTTTGTCATATCGATATCATATCGAGTAGTTCGTCGCGATCCGTCAACACGCTCCTCTGCCTCAATTGTAATCGCAAGTGCGGGACAAATAGCCTCGCACAGCTTGCAAGCAATGCATCGTTCTTCTCCACTTGGATAGCGTCGCAGAGCGTGCTCTCCACGGAATCGGGGCGACAGAGGGCCCTTTTCGTACGGGTAGTAGATTGTATATGGAGCTCGAAAGTACTGCTCAAGTACGACCCACATACCACGGAACATCTCTGCCAGTAAAAAGTACTTGGTGCTCTTTGAAAGAGCGCTCTCGTGAGATTCTTCCCATGTCTTTGGTCGAGCAATTCGGTATCCTTGGGGCGGCACGCCTTGCTCAGTACCACCGGCCGTGTTTGCAAACGCTGAGCGCGAGCTACTAGATGAAAGCGCACGGATCCCAACACGGTTAAGCGTCGAGACCGCCGTCTGCTGTCGTAGCATCGCTCTCAACATCATCGTTGAACTCTGTGTGTATGTGAGCTGCCGTTTTACTATTCGTGTCTAAATTTCCATCCATTGGGAATCTAGTTACTTCTGATTGGCTCCCGCGACCGTTGCCCTGGAAACTTGCTTGATGCGAGGATATATGCACTATAATGCGACGTTCATGCTCTGCTCCGTGTAAGGAGGTTAGCGCACTTCGCTAGACCAACAGATTGCAGAGAAACCCAGCGATTAAACATCTTTACAATTGGCCTCGAAAAGTCGCATACAAAGCCCACTTTTCCCTTCGAAGATGCATAAATGCCGCTGATGATATGCATATGATCACCGCTGCTACTTGCTGCACGGCGATATCACCGAGCGCGTGTAATCACGGACGCGGGGAGACACACTTAGAAATCAGTTAGCAGGAAAAACGGGGCTCATTTCGGACTGTAAACTAAAATATCAAGGCGCTCGGATCCTGTTGAGGTTCTTTTACTTTACCTACGATAGCCGGCACGCGAACCTGGGTCACACGATTACGCTATTCGATATAATTTCCGCCGACAAGTACCGTTGAGCTTGGCTGGCCGTGCGCCAAGCACTTGGAGCGATGTCAGCAACGGACGCAGATGAGCAGAATACTTGGGATAAGCTATTTTCTAGTGGCACTTTTGACATCAACACTGCTATCCCCACAGACTTGTCTGGGGAAGACGCCATCAAGCCTTCAGAAGATGCCATCGACTTTGAGGGTGAAGATGAACTTGCAGATGATGACGTAGACCTCGAAATTGACCGGGAGAAAGTAGAGAATCGCGAGGCAAATGAGGGTACGCGTCTGGATGACGATAAGGAGTCGGTGGACCTGGTTGACGATGTCCCGATGCAAAGTGAGATTGGTTTACAACCAGACAATGGCGATTTCCAATCGGAACCTGTAGAGGAAGATGTGGCGACTGGGCAAAATATGGAGGTAGAGTTTGTGGAGCCTTTGGTTGAGTTGAAGATAGACACGTCAGTAGACGAGGAGATACTGCGGACTTTCTACCCGGATTTCCACAGAGACAGAATTTTGAAAATGAGTGCGCTATTTGGACCGAAACCCGCCAAACTTGAACTGCCTGCTCCACGTGTGCCTCGAGCAGGCATCCGCCAGCGCGGTGCCTTTTTGCTGGAGAGGGACCGTCAAGTGGTTTTTGAGACGAGCAACATTGGAAAGCCGCTCTCGGCACCAAGCAACGTCATTAGAGTGAGTGCCTCAGCTTATGATGCTGCTATGAAACGTTTAGAAATTTCGCAAAAGGAGGTGACAAGACCAGTCGAGAATGGCAGCAGTGATGCGCTCGACTTGGTGCTTACGGCCTCAGAGTGGCAATTACTCGAACCTGACCAACAAGAGGTATATTATAGCGATATTACTGCAGTTTCGGGCCCTCTGCCAGCTAAAAATTGGCTGGCAGCGGATCGGCAAGAATCTCCGACGGTTGGGGTTGATGTTGACGTTGGTAGCTACGAAACCCTGGAACCGTCTTCAGACAACGATGATGGTCCGGTATTGACAAAACGGCGGCGGATTACACTGGACATGAATGATACACGGTTGCTATTTGTGGATCAGGTTAATGGCGAGGAACCAAGTAAAAAGGAACGTACATTCATGCCGACAAGCGAAAGGCTGCTCGATCAGCGATATAACATTTCTAATGACGCCGCATATGATCAACTCAAAGAAAATTACAGATCGAAAGTTCGATCTACTGTTGGTAATCTGTCTATTGATCATTCACTGGTTGCACTCCGGCTGCAGTCGCCACATTACAAGGTACGCCTGTCCAAAGCTCAAATGCGGTCACACCATCGGCCTGCATTTGTAGTTCGAGCAAATACTATGTTTACTTTTGGCGGTATAAAGAAACGCAAGAAGAAGAAGGACAAGGGCAAACCCATCGTGGAGCTGTTGAGTACCACGCGGGACCTCACTCTCGCGGACTCGACGCCTTACTTCTTATTGGAGTACTCTGAAGAATTTCCGCTCATGCTTTCAAATGTTGGCATGGGATCGAAAATTATAAACTATTATCGCAAACTGGATACGTCAGATTCAAGCCGACCCAGACTGTCGGTTGGCGAAACTCATGTTCTTGGGCCAGAAGATCGCAGTGCTTTTTGGAACTTTGGCTTTATTGATCCGGGCGCCGTGGTACCGACACTTTACAATAATATGGTACGGGCAGCTATATTCCAACACCAACCAGCCCTCACAGATTTCCTTTTAATAAGGCGTACCGGGGGTGGACGGCACCAAGAGACTTTTTTGAGACCATTGCTGCACCTGTTTGTTGTGGGCCAAACGCTCCCGGTTATGCAGATTCCAGGGCCGCAGTCACGAAAGGCCGCAAATGCTGCAAAAGCACGATTACGGATGATTGTATACCGGCTGCTCAACAGAGATCCATATCAGAGGCTCACTGTGCGGGATCTGGGAGACCATTTTCCTGATCAGACTGACATGCAAAACCGACAGCGTCTGAAAGAGTTCATGGAATATCACCGGGCCGGAGACGACCAAGGCTATTGGAAGTCGCGTCCTGGTGATATAGTACCCTCGGAGGAGAGTATCCGCAGCATGATGACTCCAGAAGATGTGGCGGTGCTTGATGCGATGCAAGTTGGTAGGCAACATCTCGAGGATGCGGGATACGCCAAAACAGTCGATGAAGACGAGTCAGACGACTCTGGCACTATAGAAGAGCAACTGGCTCCCTGGAATATTACGCGCAACTTTATTAATGCCACCCAGGGCAAGGCTATGCTTGCACTTCATGGAGAAGGGGACCCAACTGGTCGCGGCGAGGGTATTAGCTTTCTGCGCACATCGATGAAAGGCGGATTCAGGCCAATTGGCGAGTCAGTCAATGACAAGTTGGACAAGCCCAAGCGCACCTACAATCTTGCTGCGCAGCAGAAGATCTATGACGAAGAAATTCGCAAGATTTGGGATGCTCAAGCGCGTAGTTTGAGCTTAACAAACACGGATGATATATCTTGGGAAGATGATCAGCATGCTCGTGAGCGTGATTCCACCACTGCAGGCTCTCACCACGAGTCGCCGCATGTTGGAGATGAGGAGGATGACATTTCAGTGTTTTCACACGCTAGCGGGCGCAGCCGACAGAGCAAGATTCTTCGAATCACTCGTCTCGTGCGTGACCACAACGGTGTTCTGCAGCGAGATGTCGAGATTGTGAGGGATCCAAATGTCATCCGAGCATACGTGAAACGACGTCAGGAACTCGAAGATGAGAAATTAGCGTATGTGGCTGTGCAACAGATTGACAAAAAATTGATACTAACTCCAGGGCAAAGGACATTTCGCTGACTAACGACGAGCAGGAGAACAAGCGACTGAAAAAGATGTAAGTTTTCAATGTGGACCTTGAAATACGAGACTCAACACTGACAGCAGTCTTCAGGAACGGCTAGCTCGCCTGCAACTAAATCAGAACCGTCGTATTGCTCGGAATGCAAACAAGACTAGCAACTCAGAACCCAAAGACGAAAAAGCAGCTAGTAAGAAGCCAGCGTCGACTCGCCGGTGTGCAACATGTGGTGCCGTTGGTCACATAAAGACAAAGTAAGTGATGATTATTTTGTATCTTTGCTCGGCTTACTATTAACACTCCAGCAAAAACTGTCCCATGTACAATGAGGCACATGCTGTGCGCGAGGGCAGCGTTGATCCAAGTGATCATGGTCGCAGCATGAGTCATGAATCCCCTACGTAATGAGTATCTATGACATGTAAAGTAATTGTTATGATTGTGGGAATGGTGTAATCGGGGAATGTACGAAGGCTAATCTTGCTTCTGTGCTGTTCTGGAGACTTATGTTTACATACTCGACCATCTAACCCTTTTTTTGAACACCAGAGTAAAGCGCGTTCGCCGTGCCATCGCACGGCTTTCGTGGGGTTAGTGGGGGGGATTCATTTGTGAAAAAGGCAGAGTCTTACATCCTTGATTCTAAATAGCACGCTTTTCTGCTGTTTTCAACTACATCTTTGTTATAGCCACTTGGCTCTCCTTGTACTCCAAGCCCCCCTTTGGACAACAATTTCACGCCCACTAGTAACGATTTTGCGTATTTTTGTAGTTAATCCAAGTTGGCGTTGCCGCACCCTGCAAGGTGCTGTTGCTGTTAATTACAACGAAACCGGCAACAAGAGACTGGAGTGGTTGAGCAAGGCTTTGGAGGCGTGATTAGCTCCGGAGTGGTCTTCATTATGGAGATTGGGCTACAAGAGCTGGCACCCGATGGAACGGCCATAACAGAGCCGCCGAGGCATCAAGGTCCTATGACTGCCGCCACTCAACGTACTCATGGTGAACGTAGGAGACAGGCAGAGTATCAAGCCCAATTGACAAGGACAGTGCGCCAACAGGTATGGTTTCGAACAGTGGTGGGTTTGTATGGGCAACTTAGTGGAATGTCATTCGAAGGTGCGCAGTCACGCATCGAAGATGTGTTGGTCCCATTTTATATTCAGCTACAGGGTATCAACCTCTTACCAGATGAACAGGCAGTGAGAGACGTTTTCAGCGTATCTTCATCGTGGGGAGTGGTGCCGACGAGCAGCCGGACGAAACAAGGAGTGATTGGAAAATATCAAGCTATTGAACGACGTGAGTGGGAACGGAGATATGTGAATGACGTTTATACTCGCATGCTTCCTTTGAGTATATCGTGTTCTAGTTTGACTGCATTTATACTGCCTCTATATGATGGAAGATTGGTCTATGTTTTGAGATGGGTCATGATTGTCGTTTGTGCGTTTATTGGACCCCGACTTAAGAACGGATTTTATCCTCTGCTGGGCGTGCTGATATTTGGAATGATGGTCAATCGTCCTCTAGCATTGTGTACATTTTGCCTTGGTATGTGGGCGGCTGTGACATTGGCGACAGTTATTGCCAAAGCTATTGGGTTTGAATGGGACTGACGACGATATTATAGCCAGGGAAGGTCCCCCCCCCTGGTTCACGTGCTACTATTTATTTGGTTGGATTGTTGAATCCAACTGTGCTCTTATTTCTGAGCCCAAGAGCTCTCGTCACCTACTTTTGGCGATTCGTAAACTCTCGATCTCTACATGCCTTGCACAACGTTGACGCCGCAAATGAGCATGGTTGCTTCGCTTGGCCAACAACAGGCATGTGTGAAACGTGCTAATTTCGTATTAACAAAGTCAACTCCTGAAATTTATTACTGTTGGATGGCAGTATGGTACGGCGCGTGTGCTTCCTCCACCGGGCTCTCTGGCGTCGTGGCTGGTAGTGCGAGCGAATCTATCAATAGATGCAAGCCAATGAATGTAGCATCCGCGAGGTGCCAACTTGGCCATTTCGGTCATAGCCAAACGCAGTGGCAGTAAATCAGACAATTATGTCTGGGCAAGAGCCAACAAAAAAGAAAACAAAAACTGAAACACAACAAAAACAAGAAATGCATCAAAATTATTCATCTTCTGAGTCTGACGATTCTTCGTAGTCCACAGGGGCTAAACCAGGAGTTAGACCGGGCCAACTTTTTGGCTCTCCTTTTGCTCGCTTTGCGTTTGTGACTACTTTTGATGCCGCCGCCCGCTTTTCATTCACTTGACGCTTAAGATCTAAAAGACCCTCATCCTCCCACGACTCTAAAGCTGCCACATTTTTTGCAACCTTCTTTTTAAGCTGTCTTTGTCTTTCTTTTTCGTCTGTCAGTGCCTTTGTTTCCTGTTTTTTTTGTTGCGCAAGTTTCTTCATATTTCGCTGGCTGCGGGTCTGTTTCTTAACACCAGAACTGCGCCCAGGATCTGCAAGAGTCCTTCTAAGCAAACGGTCCAGCGCTGCATTCTTATTCTCGCCAGCTTTAGTGCTCATGTGTCTCATGAGTTTTCTCTGTCCGGGGCCGCTGGTTAAACTAATATTTTGAGCCTCACCATCATTTTAGCGGTAATAATCAGTAGTGAATAGTTGCGGTCTGTTATTGGTTAAGCATATACTGGTATTATTGCCAACAACAACTGCCGCTATTTACTCCAACATGAATCTTCACGGTTGCTGGCCAAGCTCTACAAACTAACTGTAAGTTAGTTGCACAATGGAGCAAGCCGTAGTACAACTCGACTGCAAGTTGGTTGCGCAAAGGACTATCCTCAAGTACGATACACCTCAGATCTAAACGTGACAGTAAGATGTCCCTATTCAGTGGTCAAATGGTTCCAGTAAGCAGCAACTAATTTGGAGAGCAACAGGACTTAAACTTGACGGCTGAGTGAAAATTGTGAACTCTTGCACATGGCCAGGGACTGGACACAGACTATGCTGGGGTAGTGACGGAGCTTTACAGTATTCTCAACACGATATCAATTACATGCCATCCTGCCTTGGCGTGGCTGCAAAACTGTCCGTGCCTGGACGATCTCTGTTACGACTTGATGATCGCCACAGCTGCCAAGTTGAGACTGGTTGCTTGCGTTATCATTTCGTCACCATTTAATGTTCTGATGACGGCACGGTGTTTAGGGTGTCTGTGCTACCCAGTGGCAATCGTCTACAGTGGCTAAAGCTACACCATCAAAATGTTTCAACCGCGAGATAACGTCCACAACATTTGTTGAGAGGGGCTTTTCTTGTTAGCCTTGTACTAGTACTACTAGTACTACTGCTGCTGCTGCTACTAGTCTGGCTTCTCACAGCTCACGAAACTGCTGCTGCTGCTACTAGTCTACTCGTCTGGCTCCTCACAGGCTCGGCGCTTCAATCACAGGCTTACGAAACTCATCTGCACGTCCGTTGCAGAGCCACACGGGATATAATGGACCCTCGCCGCCACAACCACCGAGTCTACCCATCATGCCACGCACGGTTCCTAGATCCATCTCGTTGTCCTGGCTACCGCGTATACGAGAGCGCGATTTTCCTGTCATCCTCCTAAAGGTTACTCAATGGCACCTTATCAACTGCCTGGGTTATTGCTTCTGCTACGCGGTTGAGCGATTAGGCGCAAAACGTGCCCCCCTCGCCCAAGAGCATAGGACCCATTCTGATCGTGGCTGATCTTCAGGGCAGTATCGCCAATACTATACTACGCGCTCATTCCGGTGGGCATTATAGGCGGTCTTGGTGTCCACTAGCGAATACACATATCGCTTTGAATGGTGCTGGACAAGGTGGTTGTCTCTATAGGCTGTTGATGACTAATCAGGAATGTGACTTTTGAAACACTCCCACGTCAAAGGTGTCTTTTATTGTCTGCAGGTACACCAGAGTGGGGTTAATTAAAATCTGGCTCCAGTAGCCGATCTATATGAGATACGGCGCCAAACCATCTGGTATAGGTAACAATTATCCGTCCTCTATCCCAGTTCACGCTGTAATCGTTGTCTGACCTCCAAGTTCGGGTCTCGCAAATTAGGGTTTCTCGCTTTACTATGAGCCAACCCTCGTGACGCAGGAGAACGCATCGAGTGCATGACTTGGCCGGCAACCTAAAATAAACCTTGACCTTGCTCCAGCAGCCCACACTGACCGCTGCATTTCACGCGCATTTTGTCGTCGACGGTGTCTTATTATTTTGGTATTCTGAAACAAAGCGACTCTGTTTCTGTGGTGGTAGTTGTTGTTGTTTGGTCGTCTCGTGGCCAGTTTGCTAGTCGTTGAGGTGGCCGTTTTTTTTTTTTTTGTCGCTTCAAAGTTGCCGACCAGACGTTGGCCAAACGCTAACTTAGTTTCAAATTTGGTGTTTGGGCAGCCGACAAACAGCAAAGTTTCGGATAATCGATTGGTGAGTGCAATTGTGATTGAAAGGTGATGGGGAGTCATATTTGCGTGGCTATTGTTATTTACATTATGGAGTTGCAAAGATTTTGATAAGCTGGTGTTTCAAGTTGCTGCTTGCTTATGTCTGGCAGCATTACGTTCAAGAGTCGATTACTCTTTTTATTATGTTGGTTTTCAATACGCAGAGCCCTCTTTGGCGCGTCTTGTAAGATTTTGCCATCTCACTCCAGGACTAATAAAAGACTCTAGGATGGAGGACACGGCATTTCGTGGACTGTCGTCTGTATTGTTAAGACGACAGGCTACTAAACATCGACGGCCCCTGAAGAGCCTGTCTTTATCTATGGACTCATTGCACAGGAAAGGAGCGTCAGAAGGAGCAGTAGGATGCGATAATCGCGGCTTGGAACAAACGTGTATGACATGTGCATCGCCAGAACACAGAAAACTATCAATAGACATTCCATTGAGTTCGTGTGGATTCCCTGGGCCCCGTAATGACGAAGAGGCTCGCACTCCTGGAGAACAACTACAAAAGGAACGAGTCACTGCCTATCCAAATGGCCCCGTGCTTGTGTGCGAACCAAATATTTATTTATACAGCGAGCCGTCGCTAGAAACGGTGCTTGCATTTGACGTTATTATCAACGTGGCCCGCGAGATCAAAAATCCTCTAGCTGACCGACCTGAATCCGCGTTCAAGTTGCCGCCACCGCCGCCGGTGACCATAACACGACAGCAACACTCTCCCATGACGCCTGGCATGTCATCATTTTCGGCTCTTTCCTTGTCTGAGACAAGCAGCGCCTCATCTGTGGAATCAGACTCGTCGTCTGGCACGTTCTCGCCTGGAACTACCCCATCGTCATCCGTTGGATCAACTCCTATGTTGGCAGACGACTCTTGGCGATCCAGTGATGATCTGATGCCACCTCGTGGCCATCCAGTGGAGTATATTTATGTGCCCTGGGACCACAACTCAAAGCTCACCCCGGATCTGCCACGCCTGACTCAGCTAATGGCTGAACGCTCTGCCGCAGGAAAGCGCATTCTGGTCCACTGTCAATGTGGAGTGTCACGGAGTGCCTCACTTCTTGTTGCCTATGTGATGCGCCAACAGCTATGCGATCTCAACTCAGCTTATGCTTACGTCAAGGATAGGTCCCCCAGCGTATCACCTAATATGATGCTCATGTTTCAGCTCATGGATTGGGCTCGCATGATTCGCCGTTATGCGGCAGGTGATACTGATTGCTTCAGCGACATAGATGACCTCGAGACACCCCACTGCGGCGAGTATGCTCAACACGGTCGAGCCGAACACATGGGATAACAAAGTCATGTTTGAGATTCTCGCTCTCGCTTGCTTTGTTTTTGTTTTTTCCTCGCTGGCCGTCTCTTATTTGCCGCAGCTTTCGAGCCTGTTGTTTTCTACGCAGATCAGCACAGAACCAACACTATTATTTATTGGAGACAGGGAGTACCTCCATGTGTCCTTCCTGCACTATAGTGTAAACTAATAATAACCACACCAATGTAATGGCCAGTGCTACCAATACCAATAAAAAACAATGTCGACTCTCTTGAGATACAACATTTGCGTAGTAGTAAAATCTGTGGCAACTAGAGAGATATATGCTTCTTGACAAGCTCTGCAACTTCGTCAAGGGATCGTCGTGCATAGTAGCGAACATCTACATCCACATCCGAAATCATTTTTTCTAGGCCAGGCACAACTGTTGCTTGAATAATCTGCTTGGCATCCGCAATAGGAGGTCGAGTGGGCTCGGCCGACTTTGTTGCATCGATGCCAAGGCAAGCCTCGGCAAAGACCTTTAATGCTTTTGCGACATTGAAGCGGATATTGGGGATGGGGTCCTCAATGAGGTTGACAACAAACGGCAGAATGGACTCGGTCAACGCCTGCTCATCCATGACGGGGATTAAAGTCATGACAGCAAACAATGCAGTCAATCGATACAAATAGTTCGTGTTGGCAGCAACAACAATGACGTTTGGAACGATTTCATCCTTTGCCCACTGGACACCAAATACCTCGGTAAGCTTACGCAGATTCTGAGCTGCCGCCTCGCGGATCGAGTAGACGCTGTCCCACAACCAAGCCATGCATAGTGGCGCAAGCTCTCTGTCAAAAAATTCAACGCCAAGCTGCTGGGCAAGCAACGGAATGTACTCAATAATTGCAAGGCGAACACGCCATTGTTTGTCCTTTGCAAGCTCACTGATGGCTGGTAGGAGCGATTTGGACAGCAAGTCAATGCCAATAACGTCATTGACCATCTGCAGCTTGCTAATTATGTTGAGACGAACGTCCGGGAAGTCATCCTTGAGCATCTCCAAGAACGTGGGCAACAAAAACTCAGTCGTCTTTTCCTTTCCAAGAAGTGGGGCCAGACGCGATATCTCCGACGCAAGCGCTGCACGCACATGCTGGTTTGCGTCATCCGCTAGCACCTCAACACTAGGTATAATGCTAGTGAGAATGGCTTGGCGAGGAATGAGGGCGCAGAATCCTGGAATTTGCTTCGACGCCGCAGTTCTCACCTCGGCCTCTGAGTCCTTCAGAAGAGACACAAACGCGGGGACGTACTTGTCTCGCAACTCAGCACTATCCAGGGCCTGTGCCAGCTTCTCGAACCGGTCGGCTGCCATATACCGCACGCGCCAACTCTTGTCGGTAAACAGTTGCAATGTAAGCGAAATCAACTCCGAGTTGCAGTTGGTGTTGCCTGCCCGGCGAAGACCCTCGGCAATTGCAATGAGCACGTCTACCGACAAGAGTCGCACAGAGTCCTGATCATCGGATACCTGAGCCATAAACATGTCCTGAAGCTTTCCCTCGAATTGCACCTCGGGCAAGACGCGAATAACCTTTGGAAGGGACGTTGCCGCAGCCCGTCGCACCATCGGAGCATCATCCTGAGTAAGATCCTGATACATAGACAATAGCACGCTTTGTCGTTGAACATCAAGCTTCGCAATAGCGGCTGCGTACAAGGCGGTTGCCGAGACTCGTGATGTGAACCATTCGGCCGATGAAAGTCTCTTGATCAACGGTACGATATTTTGGTCAATATGCTCTGAAGTCATAGAATCGCTCACCTTATTTATGGACTCAACTGCTCTGTCACGTACCGCGGGCTCCTCCATACCCGACAAAATTTCTAATGGGGGGATAATCGCGCTGGCATGCGACGGACCACCAACATATTGCACAAAACCACCCAGTTCTTCAGACAAGGCGCTCAATACTTCGTCTTCGTCTTCCTGCGCAACTTCTTCTAGAAATGGAAGCAGTTCCGTCCGCGTTCTGTCCTCGCCAAGTGCAATAGCGATCGTCGGCAGGCGACGCATCGCATTCAGTCGTATGTTGACATCCTCATGCTGAAGTTAGTGAACCTTGTGACGAATTTCACCTGCCAATCGCACTAGATGTGCGAGCGCAATTCGGCTTTCACGTGTATCTCAACTAGTCACATAGTAAGCAACACCGATGCAACTAGATGATACGTTTTTCAACCACAAAAGTTAGACTCGCGCCTTACCTTGAGTTCGTCAATTAGAAGGGCGAGCGGATACAGATCGTCTGCGCCTGCTGGCGTTTGGGCCTCCATTGCGCAAATATAAGCACCTCAAAATGTGCGCCAGCTTTCTAATCGATGTTAAAGGCGCGACCCGAGATTCGATCACTGGAAGACTTGATTCGTCAACACGCGGTTTTAATCGAACGTGACAACGGCCTACAACCAAACACAAGATGACCGATGATGCGCACACACGACCTCGCCTGTATTGACTTTTCCGCAAGCACCACTCAGTATTTGGTGAAACCGCCACTATCTTTGCTCACACCACAAAGCAGGTCTAATTACACACACAACGGGTGGGAATTGTTGTTGCAGTACGTTGCTCTTCCAGGTGCAATCGCTGTGTTTCGCTCGAACCCGCCTTGAGCGATCCTGCTGTTGCGTTGTTACTGTTGTTGGTCCCTCGAACCCCCTCGCCCCTAACTCCCCGGTCCCACATATACGCTTGCGAGGGTCGGCCGGTGGTTGGTGCTGGTGATGGGGTGGAGGGTGACCAGTTTGGGTCCATTGTTTGTATGTTGGACCCTCACGAGCTACGCACCAACTGCCCGTGCACGCTGGCTTCACCTCGTACCGACACAAAGTTGGCACTCGCCGCTTGATCAGTAAAGTATCCTGCGGCATTGTCCGCTTTTGTGCTCCTCACTCCGCGTCCTGAGCTGCAGCTCCGGCTCGCCGCGCTTACATGGAGGACGCCTAAGAACTCGGCAGCTGTCTGAGGTTCCCATTGCTCCATGGAAACATCCCTCGTAAAGTATTCATGTCGTGCTTTGCCGCTGCTTTCCTCATCATCTTCGCCGCAGCATCGCTTGAGGCACCGAGGAAAGTTGGATGGACAACGAATGAACTTGGCCTCGATTGGACATTTTGACCACTATACAAAACCTCGAACAACAGGGAGACACCGACTGCTCATTTTAGACGGACATGTGAACCATAAGTCTGCGGAGTTCCTACAGTATTGCAACGACAGTGCCGTAGTTCACTCTGTACGTCAGCGCACCCTTCACGGATCGTAGAACTCTCCTAATTCAATATATTTATCTCGGTCATAGCGTGCTTAGAGCACTCAAATCGTGTTACTATTGTTTCAAGGATTCTTCCTAATTCGGTTTCAACGACATATAGAGGGCTGATATAAGTGAAGCTAACGTCAGGAATGCCTTCAGGAGCTCTGTGTTGGTCCCATTTGGCCTGATGAAAGTGATCAACGAGTATAGAACCAGTCTCTGCCGTCGAGTCCAGAATGTGGGCCCCCAAAACACCACGCAATACCAAAAAATTAGAGCTCCAAAGCACGCTTGTCAAGGTGTCTATCAAAATAGCTCGCCGACACCCATTAATGAAGAGGGCAGGTCCCGGCAAAATCGTCGTTCCGCAACGTTTATTAAGGTATCTAAGTCGCTCACTGGTGACGAGCTTCGAAATCTAAGAGATCAGGCAGCTACGCCCACTCAAGGCATCGTGTGCAACAACTGGTCAATATTTCAGCGCCGTGCCCAGTTTTATGTCGAAGGATGAACCGATATCAAAGTTGGAGCCGTGCTGCCCTCTTCGATGGAAGCTTAGAGTAATCCAATGTATCGCGAAAGCTAGTTTGAATTGAAGTGCCTTAACTCGGCCGAGATATCTGTCTTACATTAAGATGTAATTATTGTATTGTGCTGCAATGCCTGGTTGAGCACGCAATTAGATCGTCAATTCACAATGACCATCGAAGACACAGCAATTGTTTTCGACTCGTTCACAACAGTCTTGCGGATTCAAGCATTGGCTGGCCTAACAACCCTATATTTGTTTCACGACATATCCGGCTCACCCTTTCAAGAGTATTGGGTGAAACTAGTTAAACTTCCCAGGCTGACGACAAGGCTGAAGACAGATGCCGAGGGCCTCGGCTATCGCACAGCGGTGTGAAAAGGGATATCTTGAGTCAAGTGTGGCTTTATCCAGGCAGACTCTTTTGAGCGAGCATTTGCTCATTAGAAGCTGCGGCGAACTAGTTGAAACTTAGCGATACCGCCTATCGAAACCACCTATCGATGCAACCTATCGATACCGCAAGATATACCGACTTGCAAATCTCGTTCAATCTTCTCATAAGCCTGCTTCCTCACACAATGCAATTCATTATACATCAATACAAAAGAACTTGGTCGTCAAAACTGTTCTGGCACGTGCTCAGGCACGCTTGACTGAGTGCGACTCAACAGGAGCCACTAGGTCTAGCGGACGGCCACCTGACATTGATGACGAGCGACGAGTAAGAGTTCGGTCCTCGGGACGAGACATGACTGTCAGTGTTGCGTCTTCGACAATTGTATCTGTAACCAGATCGTGTCGCGCCACCGGAGCTGTGAGATTGAGAAAGGCATGCTTTGTCTGTGGTGATGTGGCCATTGTGCTTCAGGATACGCGGCTCTACTTCAGTGAACCTTGATGAGAATTGGGTCTTGTCTGAATATACTAGCTGCTAGCAGCAGCGCGCTTCCTTCTCTTATATAGCCTTGCGGCGAAACTTCGCCCCGATAAATCCGAGCCGTTCTACACTGGGCGGCGTAGCCGTGAGCGCTGCATGTTATGCCCTTACCCAACGGTTGCCGCTGGTCTATCGGCTCATCTCCCGATAATCAGCCGGAGGTATCCCGATTACTTACCGCGGGGTAGCTTGTGAGCATCTGCCCCGCGTGAGCTGGGGCTAAACATGGATACCATCGATAAACAGACCCAGGATTACACAGTTCTGAGCGTCCACCTTGCCGAAATTTTTGGATACTTGTAGTTACTTAGCCGTTATAAACAAAGAATGCCATAAGTACTATGCTCACACAATGGCTTTCCAGCCACTCGCTCGGAATAGCAACAAACATTGCTATGATATGATTAATGTGGGTGAATAGATGCGTGTTGGCGGGGTTTCAAAGACCCTGGGGGTCGTTAGCGCGGCGTAGCAACTTTAGAGTTCTATGGCCGTACCTTTGGCCAACAATGAGATTTCACACAATATAGTGCCATGGCTGTATAGGCGTTCACACTCTAAGCAGCTTGCAGGTTTAAAACAGCAGGGGGTCTCCAAGCCGTGCAGTTTTGTCACAGGTTACAGTTGCCAAACTCGTGTGGTTGCGGCTCGTTTGAGCCTTGTCATGAGACTACTGGCGCATCTTTCTTGTGACGCTGTCAAGGGGAGACTAAAACGCCATTCGTATGCTGAATCCTCTTTCCTACAAAAGCAAGCGTTTCTGTCGAATATCGTGTCGTCGCGGCGTACTTGGATAGAGGCTTGTTTGTTGCATACACAACAATGCGGCGAACCCTCGCCATTTGCACCCCATATATTGCTGGACTATAAAAGAGTCCCCGCGGTTAGACTTGTGACATGGCTCAAGCAACAATGCCTCATCTTCCAAAGAAAGCTCTTATTGCGATCTCAAGCTATCACGGGCCCTTCTACGAGGACCCACATCACACCAACACGGGCCTCTTCTACTCAGAAGCCCTTCATTCATATCAAGTGTTCAAGAAGGCCGGTTTCGACGTTGTGTTTGCCAGCGAAACTGGTGAGTTTGGGATCGATGAGCATTCCACGACTCCTGAATTCCTCAACGAAGAGGAGATGAAGATTTACAAGGATCCCAACTCCGAATTCAATGTCCAACTAAAACACATCAAGAAAGCTTCTGATCTTAATCCCAAGGAGTTTGGAGTCTTTTTCGCGTCTGCCGGTCATGCTGCTGTGTTTGACTATGAGACTGCCCGTGGTCTTCAGGCTATTGCAGAAGATGTTTACGCCCGCGGCGGTCCAGTAGCTGCGGTTTCCCACGGCCCTTCATTATTTGTTGGCGTCAAGGATCCCAAGACTGGCAAGCCCATTGTTGATGGACGTGGTGTCACTGGCTTTTCTGAAGAGAGTGAATTGATATTGCAAGTCGATCACCAATTCAAGAAGAAGCATGTCAGATATGTTGAGAATGCACTGGTATCCGTCGGTGCCAAATGGCACGAACCGGAACCAACGCCGTTCCACGACTTTACAATTGTCGATGGTCTCGTCGTTACCGGTGCTAATCCTGCCTCGGCTACTTCCACTGCCCAAAAGGCCGTCGAGCTGTTCAACACTGCATCAAAGACCTAATTCGAATAATCTCAATTACTCTCTTTTCGCTTCCTCAACCATCTTTTTTTGGTCCTTGTTTTTGTAAATAATTTGGTGATATTTTTGGTGGCGCTCAGTTACGCGTAATGGCCCGCAATGGGGCCGGCGTTTGTTTCGGAAACGTAACCATGCTACGTATGGGCAAAATAGTGGGGAGAAATCCCTTACCCATTTACCCCAGGTTCTCATGAGTAGCCGGTGCCATCCCGGAGACTGCATGTCCCTTCCCGGCACGAGAACGTGTCGTTTGACGCTGGTAACAACAGCACGTGAGCGTTGAGCCCTTGAAATTGTCAAGTATTCGGCGCTGAAAGATCTCGAAAGCTTCAAGGTTTAGAGCCCTTTGAGAACGAATCATTACCTCTACCACTTAACGGCAAATACGCTCATCCACTACCACCATCACCACAAAAATCCTTAAATCTAGCTTGAACCAGCGCCTCGCTCTGCTTGCTTGATTGTTGCGCAAGGATCCTCCAGATCCTTCGGCTGTGGGCGGCGGGGCGGGCCCCTCACCGCCAGATGCCGCTTCGTCGTAGACGTGTTTTCCTCGTGCCGTGTCCGGGACGCGCCGAGTAAGTGCTACAAAAACAACATTGCCCCGCCAGGGCCCAATTATCTGTTTGACAATTGATCCAATACCAGCAAAATTGCGGCGCATAGTGCAAAAGATATAACGCCGTTTCCTTGTCAAAGATAATTCCAAAAATCAACCTCTAGGATGCAGACCTGTCACCTGCTGGGAATGGCTCCTTGTTTGACAGAACAACCGTGCGACGCTCATGTGATATGTATCCCTTAATCTGGCCACTAGATATGAAATTGGCGACAATGCCTTCGACCCGATTCAGATGAATTTCGTCAAGTTGTTTGGGGTCGTGATCGCAGCTTTCACCTTCAAGATACAGGTCATCATCCGTCCACCCGCCAGCAGAGGCAAATGCCCGTGAAAGATCTAATACTGAAAGTCGTGTCGCCCGTCCCAATATAACCCACGTTTTATGGATTAGATTGTACATGCACACCGACCGGATGTTCTCAATAGCAAGGTAGAGGTATCGGTGTACAAATAGCTTTCTGCGCTGCTCGAGCGCCAGATC